>LTAE01009655.1:0-18192 GCA_001647135.1 Pontederia paniculata
GCCTGGCGTGATCGGTCGCCCGCACTGCGCTGCTTGGCGTATTCGGACGTCCACACCGGACCGTCTGACATATTTGGACGCCCGCACCACGCCGTCTGGCGTGTTCGGTCGTCCACACTGGACCGTTTGATATATTGGACGTCCGCACCACGCCGCCTAGCGTGTTCGGTCGTCCACACCGGACCGTCTGACATATTCGGACGTCCGCACCACGCCGCCTGGTGTGTTCGGACGCCCACACCAATTAGGTAACACGGTCTGTGTTATACCCATGCGGGCCGTTTTCGTCGTCCTCTCCAGACATGCCGCCGTGCGTTTTCGCCGGATTTCAAGACGTTCTTTTAACGATTTTTAGATCCGTTTAGATTCGTTTTATGCGTAAGAATTTCCCTCTCTAAATCTCAATTATCAACGCAATATTTTCTAGGAAAAATTAGAGAAAAAATCAGGAAAACATGCAGATCTAATACTTTATCATATGTACAAGGAATCTGCCTGAGAACATACCTTCGGTTTCTTCGGGGTTTGTCCTAATCTTTCGGAGATGTCCTCTCCAGCGTCTCTCTTGTTGAGATTGAGGATCTTCTTCTCTTAGGCCGAATAAAATCCATGGGATGAGAGAAATGAGAGAAAGAACGAACATGTGGAGAGGAAAACAATCCTCTTACCTAGAGCCGACCATAATTTTCAGAATAAAAATATGTGGCTTAAACCCCTAGGAGTGTATTTATAATCTAAGAGTCCAAGTTTAGTGTACAATCATTGAATATTTTAGATTTAAATAAATTTCGAATTTTAAAATAACTAGGATTTTGATTTTTATTTCTTAGTTATGAAGATATCTTTTAAGAAGATAAAATATGAGGAGATAAAATTTAAGAGATTTGAATTTGAATTCGATTATAGAGATATTTTTTATATAGAAAAATCAGGGGAGTTACACAAAACCTCAAAATATTGACTACAGCTTATGGAATTATCTTTCGCTTATTGGATGTATGTTTTAACATCCTACAGAGTTCGAAAATTGCAAAATTAAATATTTTATTCCTTTGTGGTTTTTTCCGACAATTTTGTTGTTTGATACGTTGGAAAAAATGTTTTTGATTATGAAGTGGCAAAAAAAAAAAACGAAGTAAAATTGCTTATTACTAGTTGAAATTTAACTTGTTAATTATATCATGTAATCCAATTTTCTTAGTTAACAGTAAACTATCGACAACTAATAAGATGAAGTTGTAAATATATCTTTTTCGGAGTGACAACGAAGACATCCAAAAAAAAACTTCTTGATCATTAATGCAATATCTAACTATTAAGGCAATAAATTATTATTATATTATTAAAAAATATTTGTATTTATTTCAAATGTGACTTGTATTTATGTTGAAGTCAAATTGTTAGTTTTAAATTTTTATTATTGGACATGATAATGATCGTGTCATTAATTTAATGGGGAAATGTTGTTTTTTTAGCATGTCTAAAAGATATTGGAATTGACTTAGAGAGAATCCAAAATAGTTTTTTAATGCATCACATCAAATAATAATAGTAAAGCATAATTATAAAACTAAACCATGTTGATGTGGATCTTTCTTTGGTTTATATTAAGTTATTTTCTCATCATCGAATAAAGAGGCAAATATAGATACTGACTCAAACATAATAGTAAAATATGAGTCTTGCCCAAACCAAAACATTAGAATTTTGTTGTACTTGAAATGTTACTTTTACTGTCACTGAAATAGATAAATGAACAAAATAGTTAGTCACTTCTTTTAAATTATCAAAATCATATACTTTATCAATAGTGAATTTCTTTATTAAGGTTGTCTATTTATCAATTATATTTGTACATATCATTTGAAAATAAAATAAAAAAAATTGTACAAAATGCATTCGACTTTTTTAGCTCTTCTTCTTAGTTTTTTTTTAACTTTGTTTTCAAACCATAATAAATGGTACATGGATATTCGAATAAGCCGAAAAACAGTTCAAGTGTGTTCTTTTCTCCTGTTTAGAATTGGTTTAGTCATAATTAATACAATATGCTCCGAGATAACAGGGTTAACAATAGGGATGGATCAAGAAATAAAAAATAAAGAGACCAAAATGTATAAAAATAAAATAATAAAAATAAATAATAAAAATTGAGAGGACGAAAATAATAAGATACTAATAAAGTTGAATTCAAGACCTTTAGATATAAATTAAACTCGTCTATCCACTTAAGTTACTACATAATTGTATTATTTTTTTAATATTTTATTTATTTATTAACTTCAACTACTAGTATATACGTTATATGTTTAATACACTGGAAAGTTGGGAGTGAGGGAGAGGGGGCGGCCCCTCCCACCATCTACATGAGTCCGTCCTGATTAACAATGAGATAATAATATATAAAGATAATTATGAAAAATAAGTGGGAAAACATAAAATAGTTCAGACAATTAATAATGTCAATAAACTTTTTTGGGTTGAGTAATGACAATCAATTTCATTACCAAACACGGCTAATTACAAGTACAAACAAAACGACAGGCCTTCCTCCATTTTATTTCATTATTGACCAACTTGAGTTATTTTCCAATTAAAGTGTACTTGCTCATTATTTACATTTCTTAATCTTCACAAACGTTTACATTTCTTATTTATTTTCTTTTTTGTCGCGTTGCTTACTATTTTTTTATGCTTTGAACAGTGCTAAACAATGGCATGGACCAATCATGCATAATTAAAATATTTGTGTCTAGATATCTTAAATCTCTCTCTAATTGTTTACTCGTTCAATCTTGCTGCCACTTGAAGACTAATGATGGGCTGGTCGAGCTGAAAGATGACCCATATCCGAAATATTATTATGGGGCCGTTGATGTTACATAGTTATTAGTTGTTTTGTCAATCAACTCTATCTAAATATGCCAATGATAAATTTTATATAAGTTTCATTTCTCTTTGGTCAGAGGGATCATTAATTTTCTTAGGATAAATAGGAATGCTGAAATGTGCTTTCCATATTTACAAAGCATAAAATGCATTAAAGATACATTATTAAACCCTACACAGAATTAATATTTTTTTATAAAGTGGGTGATTGTGCATCAAGAGTTGGAGCTGATTAGAATACCAATTTCATATTTCAAGGAGGGCTAAAATGGTGGTGTGAATTTTTAAAGAGGTTTAACACATAGATTAGGGCTGTTGACTAATGGGTAATAGTTTGAATAATATGTAACAATTAGTAATTAGCTGAAAATAATTACGATTGACTATTGAATTGTATAAAAATATGCTTGATAAGTATAATGATGAATTAATTAATAAACGCAATATGGCATAAATGAAAAAATAATAATTTATTATTGTTAACGTTGTTTGTTTTCTACAATTAATTTTTAAATTTAATTACAATTGTTAATCAAATTAATATAACAAAAATAAAACCTTAAGGGCAGTTTGGCGCATTCCCTGTTTTTGTTAAACGGTAATTTAGATCACCACTAAAATAGATTACCACTTTATAAATTACCGATAATATTATATATAGTGTTTGGTAAGTAGTAAAAACAAAAGTTATAATTTAAATTATGAAACAAAAAATTACTAAAATATCCTCCAAAATTATTGAATTAAAATAAATATAAATAGAAAATAAAAAAGTGAGTTAGATCAAAATATGAGTTTATATTATCAATCATTTGTAAAATAATTAAAAAAAATAGAAGATTATGTTGAACACTATTATTTTGTAATAAAATATAAATATTTTTAAAGTTCGGTTGAACAGATAATTTTGTCAAAAGATATGTCATCTTGATAATCTGGAAAGACACCTTTTATGAGTGCTATCTTCATTACCAATGAGGTGGTAATTTAGATTACCAAAGAAGTAAAAATCACCGGTAATTTGTTGCAGTCAAACATGATAATATAGTGGGCCCTGGAAATTTTAAATTAAATAACCGGTANGAGAGAGAGAGAGAGAGAGAGAGAGAGAGGTAATAGTTAGTAGTCTTACAATTTACAGTTTTAAAGTAGTATTTATAAAATAATAGTTGGTTGATTCAATTATTTAATATATTAGATTGTGAAATGATTTTTTTTCTTCTTAAAATTAAAGTTGCATCAAACCAACGTTTTTATCATCCTTCGTCCAACTCCTCTCCCCTTCTTCAACTCTCCAGCTTTAATGGTTTCACTCCGAGGAGCGACTGATGTCGACAAGCGGCACAACCCATTTCTGTGTGGACTCCTTCCCTCCACACCCTGTTCACATCTGCTCGGTAGGTCATCGAATCGTCGATGCCTTCTCTTCCTCTCATTGTGGATTCCTCGATTCATCTGCAGATGTCATTCTGACTCATTCGCTCAGTTTTCTTTTACTTGTTTGCTGACTCCGTTGGTTGCTGGAAGTTTATGCTCCTTCTGCGTAGGTGGTCTCTCCTTGGCGCACTTTTGTTCCTCTTATTATAGATGTGTGTGTCTTTAATTCTTTTAGTCATGGTTTGAGGGCTTGTTTTATATCCTATGAAGAATTAAAGGTCATTTCTTGGTATTAGTAGCATGATGTTTTCTTGATTCATTTACCTTGTACTGATATTAAGGTTATTTTTTTATTTCCTTTTATGTTTGTAGAACTTCCGAGAATTCTGCGACTTGTTTTCCAGTTATGTTCCTGGAATTGGTTAAAACAGCCGAACACTTTGAGTACTATCCGCAGAATTGTTGATAGGGCGGCTCAAAATTGAGTGCTATGCAGCGTTCTTTAATATGGGTAAGTTATCTTGTTGTGTAATTAACTTGGTTTGATTGTATATTCCTTCCATGGCATAGAGTTACAAGTTAGTTTTTGTAAAAGCAAATTATGTGTTAAACCAGCGCTCAATCGATTGACCAAGTTGGCTAATGGTTTCCGATTTAGGAAGTAAATGTGACAATTTCTGAAAGAAGTTAGTATTGTAGAACTTAAATAAAATTGAATCGCTTTAGCAAAAGAAAGGTAGATATAGCACACATAGTAAGTTGTCAAGGCTGTTTCTTGAAATATTCCGAGTTAAATTTTGCACTTTTAGTGTCTGAAGATGCAACGAGATATTCACATATCCCATTGTGCTTGGTTATCATAACCATTTTTGTGGAGACTTCATCACTTAAAATTGTTAGAGGTCCTTTAATATGGGTCTCAACTTCTTACTAAGTTCATAGTTAGCATGTTGTTTTCAGAATTTAAACATGGAGCAACATATCAGTTTCCTAGCGTGTCAACTTACTGTGTTCTACTAAGTACCATTTATTATATGCTCCGGATGTTAGTGGTAATTCCACCAATCATGAAGGTCTTATGCATTGTGTCAAATTTCACACCGCACTTTTAACTTGTGATACTCCATACAGGAAAACCCAGTCTAATTATGTACGTTTATCAAATTGTTAAACCTTATGTTAACAACTGTGTAATCTGAGTTTTGATGGCTTTGCTTTGGCAGGAGGGGACACATCTAGCTGACGTTTCCACTGTTCTTGGATATTCCATCAAGATGATCCATCTTCTTCTGTACTTTTATTGTGCTGCCCTAGTTATAACATCTCCATGCTCTCTTGTTGTCGCTCGGAGAACTGATCCATCCGAAGGTGAATATTTAGATGCTAATGTTTGACCCATAAATCATCTCTTGTGCCATTCTAGATGATAAAATTTCATGAATTTAATCTTTTACATGATTTGGATACTTGCAACTCTCATTGCTTTTTTATCCTTTATAGAAAGTAACAATTTCTTAATGTTTTTTTACAGAATTGATAATCGGTGGCCAAGTGGCAAAAACCAAATTATATTCCTTGCCAGGAAAAAAGAGAAAAAGATATTACCACTGTTTAAGATATTTCCATGCATAACATTTCTTACTGAAATATAGTGGTGTAACTAGATAAAAACCACACATGTACTTTTATAATTTTGTCTACACCAATATCAAGTATTCCGGAATATCATTGAGAGGAAGAAGTTGATTTGCCACTGCCATTTGAATTACAGTATTAAACATCAATAAGATGACATCAAATTCTTCAGTTTTTAAAGTATGGATTTTCTGAGAGTAATTAATAATTACACTAGGCACTAATATTAGATATCTTTATCTTGGTTGTGTTAGTTGTCTGGAAACAGGACATAATTATTAGAATGCAATATTTAGTCACTTTTGAGGTTTAATTTGTAGATGACTTTATCTTAATTTGCAGTCAACGCGTTAAGGGCTATCAAGAGCAGTCTCATCGATCCTTTGAACCATCTCAACAATTGGAATAGGGGAGATCCATGTACATCAAACTGGACTGGGATATTTTGCTATGCTGCACAAGATGATCAGTACCTGCATATACGAGAACTGTATGGCTGAGGCTTTGAAACACTTTTCTTTCAGTTTTGTCTTTCGTAGCATCTGTCTTATAGCTGAAGTCGTGAATCACCCTCTTATATTCTTTGCAATCTGTTAGAATTATGATTTAACATTTACCATGAAATCTTGCATTTTATAACAATCATAAACACCCTCACCTGTCGTTAAAAACAACATTGAGAAATTGACTGTCATTTATTTGTTGATAAACTATGACAAGAATTTATTTTTCGAACTTGCCTTTGTAGCACAAAGAAAATTTCATTCAGGGGAGATTGAATTGGCATATAGAACTTTTTTTTATGGTAAAGATTTGAATGATCATTTAGTTATGCATTGGGCTATCAATTATTATCGAGAAACCATGCTCCAATCATATGGATATACATTAAAGAAATTGGCGACACTTTCTGATATAACTAAGAAGGATCATACTAAACTAAGTATAACCTTTTGTATATTTTTCTTCTCTGTATTGTTTTTTAGCGATAAACTGTAGGTTTGACAACTTTTCCATCTAATTTCTTGGTTATAGAGGTGTGAATGTATGAGTGATCTAGGAAAGTTTTTTGCCACATATGTATGAAAATGCACACGAAAGGAATTCTAGTTTATCATCATTAAGGATTTCATTCTTTTCTTAGTTCCAAATATTTGGCGTTTATGAGAATTTTGATGAAACCACATTTATATTTCCATATCATATATTGGGTTTTTCCAGGCAGCTGCTGAAGATGAACCTCTCAGGAAGTTTGGCGCCCGCACTTGGTCTTCTGACTAATTTGCAGATACTGTGAGTCATTAGCAAATTGAGTTTGGAAACAAAATGATTATAGCAGTTAGCATAGTACTGGAACCTTCCTTCTTATATATGCTTAAAGTAGTATGCTAATTTCTTTTCTAAGGTTTTTTTCCTGAGTGAGAAACGTGGATGCTTCTTATAACAGTTTTTCTCTTCGTTTTATTTGAAGGGATTTTATGTGGAATATGCTTAATGGAAGTATTCCAAAAGAAATTGGCGACATCAAATCCTTGAGGCTTCTGTAAGTGACATTCATCTTTAAACATTTATACTTATGTCGTATGCATGTGAACTTTCAAGTTAATTAATTTTAAATAATTTTATTGTGCTGCATTAGAAACAAAGTCCCTCTGGTTTTATACTCTTATCCTACTATGCATATGAATTTCCTATGAAGAACATGATTGCTTGGTAGTGGAAGTGGTATAATCATCAAAGAGCAGAAAGAGTGAATCAACCAATGGGAGTTTGTAGAAGAGTTTGTTTGACTACTGGGGATAGACGGGTTAACCTGAAAGTCAACCTACTTTCGGAATGATTTCAGCTTCTTCGGAGACAACCAAAATACAGTTTGTGGGAATGGAGTGTCTTGATTACATCTTTTTCAGGGGAGAGTTAATGCTTATGCTTATTGGGAATTTTGGTATTGTTAATTTTCTATAGTTCTTTTGTGCTGTGTAAGGAACAAGATTAATCATTGAAGGTTCACTATCTATTCTAAGTTTGTACCTAATGAATTGTGATCTTTCTTTTCTTGTCAAACTAGACGGAGATGACGTCAGATAATTGAGTCAGGACAAGTGAAATTTTTGTTGAGGGATGAGAACAGAGAATCTCAAATATTGCAACCAAAGCATCTCCATTAGTTTAGCAATCTAACCATATATGTCCTACTCTTTATATACATTGATCTTGTATATAACTGGTTGGATCCAATTTTCTATGATTAGATCTTAAAATTCTATATTTGTTCTTTGGTCCTCAAGAAACTGTATTTATGTGCTTTTATCTTGTTATTTTACCATCTTGTTAAGTAGCCTTTATTAATATATGTATACAAACATCAAAATTATTTCTTCACTAGGGCACTTTTAGAAGTCCATTTGCAAAGGCTTTTTCGTTATTGTCTAACATTGTTGAGGGTATTAAGTCTTGTGCAAGACAATCCATTGTTTCAAGTATCTTAATTGTTTCAGAAGATCTTTCTATACACAACTTTGCCATTGTTGAGTAATTAAATTATAGCTTATTGATGGATCATCTTCAAAAATATAAAAGATAGACTTTAGTCCGGTGTTATCCCCCAAGACTTGATCCAATATCTTCATTTCAGTTATTTCTTAAAGTAACTCTTATATTTCAATTTTCCCTTTTTTGTCAGTTTGCAATAGAAATGGTGTGCAAAGTTGTTATTTTGTAGCTTTTCTTGTTCTAATGTTTTTTGACTTGTTTTTTCATATTACATGTTATTATTGCAGCAGCTTAGACTTTGTAAACAAGAGAATTTTCTTATGTTAATTTTCTCGTCTTTTGTCTACAGGCTCTTGAGTGGAAACCGTTTATCAGGCTTATTACCTGAAGAGATTGGTTATCTTCCTAATTTAGATAGGCTGCAGATAGACCAAAATCAAATATATGGCCCGATACCTAAATCATTTGCTAACTTGACAAAAGTTCAACATCTGTGCGACACTTTAATACTTACTCTTATATCTTTGTTATCAATGCATATTTCACTCTCTAACATGTTTTTTGTCCTTTAGGCACATGAACAATAACTCATTAAGTGGGCAAATTCCACTTGAGCTGTCAAGATTACCAATTCTCCTTCACCTGTGAGTATCATGACTCACCTCCTTGGATCAAATTAGGGCTCATATTAAGTTCTTGATAACCTCTGTAATGTGATTTTTTCTTCTGTGAACTTTTCAGTCTCATAGACAATAATAACTTATCAGGATACCTTCTTCCAGAACTTTCCTCACTGCCAGCTCTGAAAATTCTGTATGTTCTCTTCATATCTTTCTCAAAGGGTTGCTTCTTTATGGTCATATATTTTGTATTTTCTGTAACTTAATGCAGTTATATGTTTCTGTACTTCTTATTGTGCTAGAATGATTTTTTTATCATAATGTTAGACAATTAAGACAATGTATCTTCATAGTTGAATTAGGAAAGTTCTTGTTTTATTTCTTGTTAAAGATAAGTATCATCAAGCTATAGTGATAAGAAAAAACAATAATTTCTTTCTTCAATAAATTATTACAACAAAATTATGATTGTTCTTCCCTGAATATGTTTTCTTTTGTATTCCTTTTTTTTCTAGCTTGCCCCCGAACTATGCCATATGCAATTGATCATAGGATATGAATCTTTGTCCATTGGGCATTATCAAATCTAGTATGGGGCTCAGGCTTCCATAAAGATCTTAATAACTCGAGCTATTGTCATTGCCCTCTTCATATTCATATATGCTTTATGTATAGCTAAAACATTGTGGAGGTGCAAAGATAGTTAGTACACGTCACTTGATGACATTCTTTAAGAAATGCTCTTACATGCCATATGTGTACACAATATCATGAAATTATCTTTATTCGCATGCTCATACACGACGTAAGTGGTCACTTGACAATTCATAAGCTAAGATTAAAAGGTAATACTCTCTGTAAATTTTGCTACTGCTTTTTACGCATTTCTGGTGCACTAGTTATTTGAACATCTTAATAGTAAGCTTTCTTCAAGCATATATAATATACATATATATGTATGTATGTATGTATTTATGTAGGTATGAACGTATGTATATATGAATGTATGTCTATATATGTATGTATGTATGTATGTATGTATGATGGTGCTCACTACTATTTTGATGAGCAAAGACATCATGCACCCATGCAACATCCCTATCATCATATATAGATGATTAATTATACAAGAAAAGAATGACTTTTTTACAGGATATTGATCTCCTAGTGTTTTAAGCTGTTCAAGTTTTCCTTTCGGACAAAAAGGCTGACTTTATTTTCTTGCAGCCAGCTTGATAACAATAATTTCAGCGGCAGCTCCATTCCACCTTCTTATGGCATGATGAAGACACTATTGAAACTGTGAGTATTTTGTAATCTTGTATGCGATCTGTTGGAATTGCTCCTACGCTTTTGACTATATGCTTCACGTTACTAAGTCCTGTAAGCCAATACTCTTTTATCAGAGGTGGAAAACTCATAACTTGTGGCTTAAATTTTTAGCCTTTTGTTGTGGAAACCAAATTAAGTTAGTTCATGAATAACTTAAGTTTATCATTCTATTATTCTCAGCTTTTAACTTAAGATTTTGGGTGATGGATAAATCCCAATAAATAGGATTAGGCAGTAAATATCTTTCCTTATGCAACATGAGTATACTAATAAATTTTTTTGTCTTATTGCGCATAACTCATTGCTTGTCACTGCTTATAATTTGAATAGTTTTGATCCGAAGCTGATTGCTTTAATAATTTGTTTTCGCATGTTTGATCTGCCTTTTCTTTCATATCATATTGAGTTCAGGGTTTGTAATTATCCTTGTTCTTATATCCTTTGTCCTATTGCTCCAATCTTCATTCAAATATCATTTATGATTTTCTAATATTAATCCATATCATCATCTGCTATCGAAAATGTCCCCATTAAATGAATTGTACTACAAAGTAACTGATTCTGTAAGCTTTTATTTCTTTTATTTCTCTAATCAGGAGTCTTAGGAATTGCAGTCTGCAAGGAAGTGTTCCTGACTTGAGTGAGATACCTCAACTTGGCTATCTGTAAGTTGGAAAAAATAGTTTTCTGCTCTAAATGATTTGTGGTTATTCCTTCTTGAAATTTCCAAGTTATAAGATGCTCTGCTTCTGGGCTATTTGCAGCCTTCAATTGTTGGACTGAGATAACCTACTGTCTTATTGATTGTGATTCATACTTCTTGTCATATGAGATCCTGATGTTAACACACCGTGAATTGCTTGGTATTTGTTTCTTTATGTTTGTGAGTTGTTAACTGGCTTGCGTATTATTATTATTATTATTATTATTATTATTATTATTATTATTATTATTATTATTATTATTATTATTATTATTATTATTATTATACATTTTCTTGTAAAATTCTTGAAACAATTGCATATCTATCTGGTCTCACTATGTTTTCTTAACCTCTTTGAGACTATATGCAGTTTACTTATTACATGTGCTGAACTTTTGCCTTTTAATTTTCTTGTTTTCCTCTTCCAAATAATTTCTGATAGATCTTTATGTTTCAGGGATCTCAGTTGGAACCAATTGGAAGGTCCAATACCATCACATAAACTTTCAGTCAATATTACTACCATGTATGTGAATTCTATACTGGCATAAGATCTAGGTTTCTGGTATTAAACAATAATTTTCTTCTATTTATTTTGTGATAGTGTTTTGATGTGCTCAATATCAAGCCTTTTCTCTTTTCAAGAAAATTATCAAGCCTTTTTAAATGGTGAACAGACTATTTGGAATCTTATGCTGTAAATGTTTGGCAGTGACCTATCAAATAATTTGCTTACCGGAAACATTCCTTCAATTTTTTCTGGATTACCGAAGCTCCAAAAACTGTAAGTTCAACTTTTCCTTTGCTTTTTAGTTTCTAATAGTGAAGTTTTTTGGGTTGTCTTATTCTTAGCAGTCACCCTTGTCAGAAATATATTATGCGTATGCATGTCTGCATTTACAAGCTGTCTTACTGCAGGTCTCTTCAGAACAATATGCTGAATGGTTCAGTTCCCTCATCCATCGGGAAGAACATCAATTTCAATGCAAATGAAAGTCTTATCTTGTATGACTCCCAGAAAAAAAATATAGTTTTATTTATCTTCTAGAAAAAAGTTCAAAATTTTCTTCTAGTTAATAGTACAAGTATTTAGACGATACTAGTGTTTTGCTAATAGAAAGTTATTTTTATTGATAATTATGTATCCAGGGATTACCAGAACAATTCTCTCACAAGTATGCCAGATGCTTATGATCCTCCAGCAAATGTCAGTGTGTTGTAGGTTTCTCATTTCCTTCTCATTTCAAATTAAGTTGATATCTTTATTTCTTGAATATAATAGCTGAATGCATTTTAACTTGTTTTCTCTTTCACATTCCTTTTCTTTCATGTTTTTTAGATGTCTGGTACGCAGTTTATCTATCGGGTCAGTACAATTGCATGAAAGTTTGTGATACATGATGCATGCTTTTAAAAAAAAAATGAAGATTCTGGGAAATATGCACATTGCATATTGGAGCTCTTGACTTTAATATGTGTTGATCTGTATGACTGAAATATCTGTTCAGGTTTAGCAAAGAACAAACCATCGTACCATATCTGCATGCAACATTGATTTGTCATGATTTGCATCAGTTTGTGTATATCTGTTATGAGTTCCAGTCCTATATTTGAATTAGGTGTATGGTATAATTTTACCATGATATTAAATTTCTGTAGTTTTAGAAATAATTCTGGCTCATTTTCACACAATATTTTGCATAATTTTTTTTTGAAAGAGGAAAGGATGACTATAAAGCATTTTGTTTGTCTTAGATTTGGATGATGAAAATAGACAAGTGGCGTATATGGGAGCTATCCAAATCTAGCTCACCAAAAACCAAAAGACAAAAGATTTCTATCCAAGACCCCACTCGCTAATAAAAATGATACATAGTGTATGATATTCTCATAGCACCTCTCCCCCTTGAAAATTGTACGGTTATGTTGTAGCCATATTGCTCATGTGGTGACCATGGACGTGTGTATGCCTACGCCACCTTGAACTGTAGTGAGCTCCAAAAAATGTCCACTCTAGATGTATCTACCGCTCTAGGGCCGATGTGATGCCATGTTTCCCTGGCTACGGGGCAAGCAAAAAATAGTTGGGCGACATCCTCCTCTGCCTCCCCACATAGTGCACACATAGTATCCACCTACAGCACCCATCTGGCTTTGTATACTCTAGTGAGGATTCTGTCATGCCTTAACAACCAAGTGAAGATCTTGACTTTAAGGGGAGTGTGCACATGCCAAATGTGTGCCAAGTCGGAATTGATGCTTTTCGATACTATACTACTTGGAAACAATTGTCTGTAGACTTCTCTTGCAGAGTAATGACCGGCAAGCCATAGCCAACTCTTTGCTCTGAAGTCATCTGGGTGATACCTTGGAACTCGATCTAGGAGCCCGAGGAGCTCCTCAAAATGTTGGTCCAGTGAAGCCGACCAGAACATCAGAATCCATGTGCCACCACCTTGTGAACTTGATATCAATACTTAGCGACTATTGTTGCTAGATCTGTCGCGAGTACCACTAGTTTGGGGAAGCTCGAGGCTAGTGTGTCACTTAGTAACTGCTGTGATGCCAAAAAGCGAAGACGGCCCTAGAGCTCAAGGAGGCATGGAAAAAAGGCCGCATCTGGAGGAGAACGGTGGAAACTCCCTGCCAAAGGATGATGCATTATGCGGGAGGTGAGACCGAGAATCCCATGATAAGTCATGGTTCTAGCATGCAAAGAACACAGAGCTCCATAGATCGGTACCGACCCCCATGACCTGCTCGACCAGTCATGCAAGGAGCATGGTTGGTCCGACGAAGGTTCCAAAACCCTGAGTCCACCCTTTGAAATGGGGCGGCATTTCTCCCACCAGGCCACTATGTGCATCGTGACATGTCGGCTCCACACCCGTGCCATAAGAACCTGCTTCTCAAAGTATCTACGCAACGCTCCACCAGCGCTGACATCCGCCAGATTGACATATAGTAGGCGGGGAGCAAAGAGATGATTGATCTCAAGAGGATCAGACGACCCTGTCATGATAGTAATCTCGAGCTCCAATCATGTAGTATGTGCTCCATACGCTCAATGACTGGGGTCCAATTGTGGGAGCCAATGCATCTGACTGATGGCGACAGCTATCGGCTACCTGCTGATGGGTGTGCGCAACTTCGTGCTACATCGGCATGCGTTCTCCGCCACCATGCCAAAGGGGATGAAGGATGAGATGGCATGGTTTATCTATAAACCTGAGGCTTCTCTGAATAACTCCACCATAATCGTTTAATTGGAGATAAGCAAACCCTTGTTTTCCTTCTACAGAGCTAACTGTAGCTGAAATGGTGTTTTTTTTTCTATGTCATCTCAATCTTCACCTCTTGATTGCTTTATATCAAAATGACACACAACTTCAATTCCTTAACATGATAACTAAATTGAAGTTTTAAAACATTTGAATTCCAACACTATACTAATAATGGTTCGCAGATGACATGAAGAATGATAATGCCCTCAAGAGGGATGTTTGCGTCATAATCTTGTTGATGAATAAGCACCATTAGTGACAAAGATTCAAAGTGCTAGTTCTCCTCTGTTATTTTTAAATCAATGTTTCCACACATGAGCACACAAGTTAACAACGTGAATGAGTTTTGAAAAAAAGTATATGGAAATTTCTATCCGCAGAATAAGTAAGACTTTGTGATAATCTTTGCCTTCTAATTTTGTTGTAACCTTAACTTATGCTTTAGCTTTCCACTGAAATTTCAAAAAAATGTTGCAGTTGGGTAATTGAATCAACTTATGAGGTTATTTTTATTACTTCGTATGATGTTCAGGCTATACGGAAATCCAGTATGCGGAAATGTCACTCAATCCAAAGTGGTCCGCTTTTGTCGTCCATTGACTGTAACCTCAACATCTGGAAGCTCAACTGTTGTTAGAACTGATTGTGCACCATGTCCTACTGATAGAAATTATGAGCACAATCCAGTGTCTCCAATACCATGCCAATGTGCTGTACCAGTCGGAGTTGGTTTTCGGTTGAAGAGCCCAGGAATATCAGATTTCTGTCCATACATTGATGAATTTGAGATAAATCTCACCTCTCTTCTTAATTTGTTTCTTTATCAATTATACATCAGCTCATACATATGGGAAAATGGTCCACGACTGAACATGCAGCTAAAGATATTTCCTAGTAATACTAGTTTGTTCAATGTAAGTGAGATTGTTCAGCTCAGAGAGGTACTAGCTAATTGGGAGATCACACTTGCTGATATTTTTGGACCATATGAGCTCCTCAACTTCACACTAGGATCCTATACAAGTGGTGAGCACTTTTCATACCTTTTTTTTTTTGAGAGAACACTTTTCATACTAAGCTCTATTATACCAATTAAGTACATTTTACATAGACGGTGTCAAGTTCATTCCTGCAGAACTTGGGGAATATCAGCAGTAGACATGAACGACTCCAGCAAATAAATATAATGGCTGCAACCTTACAAGAATGTTTGATAGTTGACATTTTTGTGGAAACAGAGAGGTCAATGAGAAGGACACTATTATAGTTTATTGTAGGAGCTAGAAACACAAGACTCTTAGGGTCCATTTGGTTGCAGAATAATAGAGCTTTATTCTGTGAAATAGGGTGGATACTTCATAAAAAGAGGTGAGGGACAAAGCTGCCACTAAAAATTGTAACCTCATGAAAAGTAGTTCTTTAAGAGATAAAATATTTTCTAAAGAGCAAGATTAGCTTTGTTCTTGGCTCAAACTTCCAGAAACAGTTGATCTAGTGGACCTTTATTCTTTGAATAGATATCCCACAACCAAACCGCCCTTAGAGAAAAACTGCTTATGTAATTCACTAATATAAGCCCCGCGAAAAAAAAAAAAGAAGACCCCCAAAAGAAGATGTCTAATATAGGCCATCTTCTACCAATTTTGCTGACATGGATTTTCTTGCAGCTGTTTTAAATGACATGATTACATTTTTTGGTCAAATAATACTTTGGCCTACATTCTTATCCAGCAGGCAAAATCTCTTCCTATTGATAACAAAAGTAGTCATTTCTTTTGGTCAAAGAGTAGTCATTTTTCATCTTGCCGGATGCCATCCAAATCACTAGTAGAATAATAACTTTCATTTTTCATGTTTGTCGGTGCTGCATTATCTAAAATTATTTGGACTGCCTTCGTAGTGTTTTATCTTGGTTGTACTGCCATATCTTAAAATGACATTACCTAATGATTTATCAACTTTTGCTGCTTTTCTTTTGCTTCTGTTTGATTTTTTGAGGGAATTTGCAGTTAGAATTATTTTCCTTTTGTTTTTTTCTGAGAAATCAATCATCTTGTTTCCTTCTTTTGACCGTACAATGAATTAAAATTGAATAGATACATTGAGAAAAATAGAATAAATGTTTTTCATTTTCTCGGTTTAGGAGTTTTTATCCAACTGCATAATTATAGAAACAGAGAGGATGAAAGCATAACTTTTGTAGTCTAGTCAACTGCAATAAACACTGCACCTCAAAGAAACACGAGCATTGTAGTTGGCTTTTCTTAAATAAGTTTGTTTATCTAATTGACCTACTTTCTAACCTTCTGCATGCTATAAGATTTTCAACTCTTGTGACTTAGATCGACGAATTACCTTTCTTCCCTAACAATGCAGAGTTTCCAGATACTTCAAAATCAGGGTTGAGCACTGGTGCTATAGTAGGCATTTTATTGGGAGTAATTGCTGGCGGATCTACTATATCTGTAATTATAACTATTATGATCATGAAAAGACACACAAAACACAAAACAGTTTCAAGACGTCACTTATGTAAGTCTTTTGTATTCTGCATAAGAAACGCTAGTTAAGAAATTATGTTTCCTTTCATTAATTTGTGAACATGGAACTAATTTAGTCTATTGTCCTCCGTAAAAAAAACTGTATTGCGAAGGAAATGAAATACCGTGGAATAGGGATGCCTTAAAAGAGAAAAAACAAAACAAAACCGATGGAAAATACTTTGGTAAAGTGACAGGGAGGAATAGGAAAAGAATAAAGGATGCTGTTGTAATGATACAATGGCTGGGAGCCTGGGACCTCTTTTAACTATAACGATGCTAGCAGTTGACTGAATACTACCTTTGTTCTCTATCTTTTTAAACTGACAAGAATAAAAAATTCTGCCAACTGTTCCTTCATTTTTGCCATTTCTATAAACTTCAACAGAGATAATGTTAACTTTGTTAAGCTCTATAAAGGTATTTAAGGCCTTGTTTGAGCATGTTACAATTTTCATCGTTTTCTGTAATGTTCGTCTTTTCTTCTTACTTTCATGATAGTAAGTGGGCATTTCTTTGACACAGTTACATAATTATTGACTTGTAATGTTTCACTCAACTCCTACATAGATGGCTTAAAGATTTTAAATTTTTGATGATATCTTTTGATGTTCAAGGAATCATGACAAGTGAACTAAAGTAGATTAGTTTTTATACAAAATTTAACAAATAGAAGATGTAGTTTTTTCTTGTAACTTCAATAAAAACAGTTTGAGTTATGAAGGGCAGATTGTGGTATTAATTAAAAAAAGAAGAAAAGAAGGCTTAGGTTCCAGGGTTTCAACTATTGTTCTTGCTCGTCATCTTAGCTCATATATATATATATATATATGTTTGTATGTATACACTAATGGAGATGAAACTATCTTTTAACAAAACATCCAGATACATCCTGGTACAAAATGCTAATGCCAGCTGGTAGAACCTTCTCCCAATAATATGATCAACCAATTAATGGAGATAAAACTATCTTTTAACAAAACATCCAGATACATCCTTGTACAAAATGCTAATGCCAGCTAGTAGAACTGATGTAACCCTAAGTACCTTTAAGCTTTATTAAGCAGAAATTTTATTAATCAGCAAAAAGGTCCCTTTAACAATCAGCCAAGGGCTTTTTATAGGGTATCAAGCACCTTGATTGACCATCATAAGGAAACTAATCCAACTAAGAAAAGGAAATAAACTACTAGTCAAATTAGGAAAAAAAATAGACTACTAGTAGAACTCAAGAAAAAGAAAACTAATAAGAAATAAACTAATGGGCTGAAGCCCATAATTGTCTTCCGTCGTCTGCGCTCATAGTAAATAATTGGGGC
>LTAE01009658.1:0-18186 GCA_001647135.1 Pontederia paniculata
TTTGGACGTCCATTGCCTTCAACCTCAGATCTTCTGTCGACCACTCTTCAGTTTCGGACGACCTCTCCTCCGCTTAGCCAAGAACCTTCTTCGACTAAGTCTCTTCACTTGGCGTCCACTTCTCCTTGGACCGCCCGTTCTCCATCCTCTGGGTTATAAGTGTGATACCTACAGTCGCCCACTTTTCTTCGTCGGGCGACCTCTCCTGTTAAGCCTTTCACTTCGGTCGTCCTCTTTATATCTTTGGTCTACCATTTAACCTTTGAGTCCTCTTCACATGCATTCCCCTTCAATATTGATCGACCACTACATATGCTTAGGACGACCACTGCATACATAGAGTTCTTCTGATATGCCTTCTATGTGCATAGGTCGTATGTTCTTTAACTTTGGTCGACCTATCATATTCTGAACCTGAATATCCTGTTTCAGAAATCAGCTTAACAAGTTCATTAATTCAAGACTAAGTTCCCTCACAAATTTGCGATCATCAAAACAATCTCAGGATCCTAGATTCAACAATTCTCTTTGGTTTGAGGAAGATTTTTGGAATGAGGGGGATCATGATAATGGTAAAGAGCACATATGACAATAGTCAAGGGATCCATTCAACCCTAAGAAACAAAATGATTAAACTTAAAGATTAGCACAATCCTCATGGATAATATAGATATGATTCATAATTGGCTTTTATTGGATCAAATTTAGATTGATATTTCATATGCAAGTATTGATCGAATAGAAATTCTATTCATAATTATGTATCCATTAACACACGTCATTAAAGGATAGGATCGGTCTTCATGATCCAAGTCCTCTTCGATCATTGGTCTCATCTTTCACTCCAATCTTACCCTACGTTTTGGTCGCATGTTGCTACATCCCACATTGAAAAGAGGAAAAAAGGAGGAGTTTATCAATTTCATGTGGAAGAAGAGAGAAAAAATATGATGGAGAGAGAGAATTTAAGGAAATTAATATTCATATTTAAGAAGAATCTGAAATAATTAATACCATTATTTCCTTAATTGATGTTACATTCAAAAAGAATCGCCAAGGTATTTTATATTTTTTAGGCATAATACCTAGGCTATAAGTTTGGGATCTTTGGACTACTTGCAAATATTATCTTTTTTTCCTTTTTTGGATATATGACATTGTTTGTCTTCTTCATTTATAGTTTGCACCATTTGCAAAGATTTAACTAAGCATATCTGGTTGAAGAGTTGCAAGAAGATATAGGTGTTGAAGGACAACATCAAGATGTTGAAAGTCTGCTCCAGAAATCCAAATAGCGGGCAACAGGTGGATACTTGATTCAACAAATGAGCATGCACTAATGATTAAGCCTAGGTAAGATATTTGGAAGCTTCAACATGAACATGCGTGGATGATGAGGCCCATGTGAAAATGTTGGAATCTTCAAAATATGTTAAAGATAATAATAGCATTAGAAGATGTGGTGTTTGTCTCTACAAACAATGTCAGAATAAGGAGATGAGTTGTAATAGGCTCAAGATTTCAGAAAAAGCCCAATGGTATCTACCCGTAAAACTAATGAGGGCTCATCCATCATTTTGAGGGACAAAGAATAAATAAAAAAAATTCAATCAGATCACTCGATTGAGTGTCCACCCAGGTAAGCCTATATTTCTAAATATGTTTGTATCAATAAGGACATACATAGGTTGTTGTTTCTCGACTCATTGGACTTCGATACATCGCTGAGTTGATCGAAGTAAGTCTTAGGATTATTCAAAATTGTTATGAAATTTGATAGGGCTTAAATACTAGCTGGTATCAAGGTGTTCATGTGCTGATTTTTCAGATTTCCGATTACTTGGCACTGTTGAAAACGAGCTAAGGGACTCGCATGGTTTCGGGTCGCACACGGTGAGTAATATGCCGGTTATTATGCCATGTTCTGGAGCTGAATTATCCTAGATAAGAAGGGTAACATGGCTGGTTTGTTTGTGTGTAGGAATTTCATTGTTACTTGAGCTCTTGAATTCAGACTCGAGGTATTAGCAATTCCATTCAGATTGGTCTATTAAAAATCTTTTGCTCTAAGTTAGTTAATGTAATAGTAAATAATCACAAAATGATTGCAAGTAAAACTAGATGCAAAGAATTAAACAAACACAACCGATTTGTTAATGAGGTTCAGCCGAACTCTTGGCCTACATCCCCGCTCTGGTCTTCTCGAACTTGAGACCTCCGCAGTTAACTAGATTTCCTTCTTCAAGGGCGAAAGCTCCCTTACAGCTTTCTTTCTCCATTCTTTCTTTCGAGGACAAGAAGAGAACCTCTTACAACTGTTGACCTCACTCTTGAATACTCAATCTACTTCCTTCTATTCTGAATTCTCACTAGAATGCTCAGAAGGAGGAACTAAGGATTTTCACTCAAGCTTACAAGTTCACTAATCAATTTGCCAAAGTTTGTTCCCAAGACTATTGGGACTTAGTTTTATAATCTCTCTCTCTCTCAGAAACTAGCCGTTCAAGTATAGTACTCTTCACCTACTTCTCGATCGATAGCTTCTGCTTCATCGGTCGATCATTGCTCTAGAGAATTCATTCGTTGATCTGCCATTTGGTGCTTCGATCGTCCATCTTTCACCTTCGGACGTCCGCAGTCACGGGCTTCAGCCTTTGTTCCTTCTTCTAACTTCCATAGGTCGTCCACTACTTTTACTAAGCACATAGGGCGACCTTTGCTTCCTTCAAGTTTCTTCGTCAAGCTCCTTCGGTCGCATGCTGATCGAACACCAATCCTTTTGTTGACCGATCTAGACTTGAACACTTTTCTTCAACCATTCTTTGGTCGTTCGTTGCTGTCACTCAGAAACTTCGGATGACCTCTGCTTGGCTCCTGCCTTTGGTTGATATCTTCTAATTCTTCATCGGTCATCCACTGATTTCTCTCAGATACTTCGGACGACATCTTTTGCCTTGTCAGTTTTCTTCGAGCTTACTTATGGTCGTCTGTTGATTTTCCTTGAATCTATCGGACGTCCTGTCCTTATTTACTGATGTATTTTGGCCGGCCACTTATTCTTTGCTAAATACTTTTGGTATTCTTTCTTCATCCTGTATAGCTTCTTCAGTTGTCCAATCATTTCTCCTTGAGTAGTATGGACGACCTCTTCTTTTTCTCTGACATTCTTTTGACATACTTTGGTCGTCCTTCGACACTTTCAGCTTCAGCGAAGGACCTTTCTTTTCTTTTGTCAACTTCTTCGTTCATCCACCGATTTCACCCAAATACATTGGACGACCTTTGCTTGAAACTTCTTCTTATGCATTTCTTTGGTCACCCATTTCTTCCATACTTAATACTTTGGCCGACCTTTCCTATTCAACTGAAGTCCTTATGTCGTCCACTGGTTCTTCACTATACTCTTTGGACGACCTTTCCTTAACTTCACAGTTCTTCTACTTTTCTTCCTAGAACTTTGGTCGTCCACTTCTTCTACTTCAAAAACCTTGGACGACCATTCTTGTCTTGATAATTTAGTTCAGGTTTCTTCGATCGTGCACTGATCTTATACTGAATGCTTTGGACGACCTTTCTATTCATTTGGAGTACTTCGATCGTCCACTATTTCTACTCTGAAATCTTCGGACGACCTCTCTTGCCTTCACCTCAAAACAACTTTATTTATTTTCATCATGGGGTGTCCATTCAACCTTGGAGCGCCCGATCCTTCATCTGTTGTACTGCAGACTTTGAACCTTCGATCGCCCTTTTCTTTTCACTCTTACACACCGGGCGACCTTTCTTGCTCGATTGTTCTTCGGTCGTCCATTCTTCAATCTTGGTTGATCGTTCAGTATTTAACTTCATATCTTCAGTCTCTGCTCCTTACTTCGGTTGACCTCTTAACATCCTTAGGATGACCGTTCCATACTTAGGATTTTTCTTCCATTCTCCCCTATACATAGGTCATCCGTTCCTCGACTTTGGTCGACCTATTACTAACTGAGAATACAAATCCTGCCTTCTACACATCAAATCAAAGATCATTAGTACAAATTAAGCTTCCTCATCAATTTGTGATCATCAAAACAATCTCGGGATCCTAGATTCAACAATCTCCCCCTTTTTGATGATTACAAATTACTGAGGAGTGACTTAGGGTTAGTTTCAACAGAAAAAAAAATCATATAAGATTCAACTAACCAGAATTGCTCGTCCTAAATAATATATCTCTCATTTTCAAGCATTTCTCCCCCTTAACACATGCATATCTAAGATATACAAATCAGGAACATTTTGTATTTTCAACAGTTATCACTAAAAATCACACTTCAAAAAATATCACAATTTTAGAAAATATCTTTGCATAACAAATTCAAAAAAATATACTCATTTCATTTCTGAAATACAAGGTATCATAGATTAAGATAATTCATATTCAGAATCTTTACATATACACAAATTTTGTCTGCAATAAGGACCTTTCTATCTATTTCTCTTTGTCCTTAATCTTCTTCCTCTTGAAACTTTTTCCAAACTTCTTTTCAGGAAGAGGAGGTGTTGAAGTAGAAGTGTTTTGATCATTGCTCTCAATTGCTTCCTTGGGTACATTTTTTGTCTCTTTAGTGGGAAGATCTTCTTTCAATTCTTTGGTAGCAGTCTCTCCCATTAAGTTGTTTACTACTTCTGTTAACATACAATTGATTTCAATTCCATGCTTTGCAAACATTTCTTGATATTCTTCTTCCACTTTAACTATTAATTCTTCTTCTTCTTGTTCATCTCTAACAACTACTGCTTCAGCAATGACTTGACCAGCTTCTACTTCAGTAATGACTTGGCCAACTTCTTCTTCTTCTCCATGATTTCTCTCTTGACCAACTCCAGCTCTTTGAACATCAACATCTTCTTCTCTAGCATCAGCTTCCCCTTGTCCATCTCCCTCTTCTTGATTACCCCTCTGATTTCTTTCATGATCTTCTTCTTGATCACCAGCTTCTTTTTCATGGTCATCTTCTTCTCGGGGTTCACTCCTCTGATTTCTTTCTCCCCCATCATCAGAAAGGGGAGTTCCATAAGGCTCATACCCGACTACCCTCATTAAACCTTCACTTGGCGCCAATGGCCGCTGGCTTGCTTATGGTGAACAACAACATCTTTACTTAGCTCATTGATTTCACTATGTTGGACATTGATGTTCTCTAACAAATCCAGAGCTTGACTTAATTGTGTTGACATGTTGCTCAGTTGTGTTGACATGGTGTCCACTTTGTTGCACATTAAGTCCCAATCTTCTCGACTCGGGGGCCATGTAGAGGATGAGAAGGTAGAAGCTACAGAGGGTGTCCTAACTACCTGAGGAGTGGTCTCGGGAACACTGGTTGCAGGTGTGACTCTGGTATCATCGATTCCTTGAGTTTCAGTGTCCTGTGGTTGAACCTCAGAAGGGAGCTCACTAGGCTGAGGGGTGTTCTTGGTGAGTCCTTTTCTAGTCAAGGTAGAGAAGGATATCTTATCAGTGCGAGTTGGGTGAAGGACATCTTCTCGATCAGAAAATCTAGTTTTTTGACAGATTTTTTGGATTAAAAAGGTAATGAGATTGCCAAAATATAGGTGGGCACCGTTAGTCCATTTGGAATGAATTTTTTCTTTGGTTTTGATAAGTTATTATATGAGAAGATTTCCTAGGGAAATTCTAGGGGCTTTAGGATCTACAAGGTGGGCAAGATAGCTAAATCAAGGAGATTTACTCCTGTGTAATGACCAGCTCTAGGAAGCACTACATGGGTGATTATATGATGAATGACTTTCATGTTGGGTGTTCTTCTTCTTGATCACCAGCTTCTTTTTCATGGTCATCTTCTTCTCGGGGTTCACTCCTCTGATTTCTTTCTCCCCCATCATCATAAAGGGGAGTTCCATAAGGCTCATACCCGGCTACCCTCATTAAACCTTCCACTTGGCGCCAATGGCCGCTGGCTTGCTTATGGTGAACAACAACATCTTTACTTAGCTCATTGATTTCACTATGTTGGACATTGATGTTCTAACTGCTTGAGGAGTGGTCTCGGGAACACTGGTTGCAGGTGTGACTCTGGTATCATCAGTTCCTTGAGTTTCAGTGTCCTGTGGTTGAACCTCAGAAGGGAGCTCACTAGGTTGAGGGGTGTCCTTGGTGAGTCCTTTTCTAGTCAAGGTAAATAAGGATATCTTATCAGTGCGAGTTGGGTGAAGGACATCTTCTCGATCAGAAAATCTAGTTTTTCGACAGATTTTTTGGATTAAAAAGGTAATGAGATTGCCAGAATAGAGGTGGGCACCGTTAGTCCATTTGGAATGAATTTTTTCTTTGGTTTTGATAAGCTGTTATATGAGAATATTTCCTAGGGAAATTCTATGGGCTTCAGGATCTACAAGGTGGGCAAGATAGCTAAATCAAGGAGATTTACTCCTGTGTAATGACCAGCTCTAGGAAGCACTACATGGGTGATTATATGATGAATGACTTTCATGTTGGGGTTGAGGTACTTGTGAAAAGATCCTTGGCAAAAGTGTCGACTTTTCCTCCACTCATAGCTAGTGCAGCTTGATTTTGAGAGTAGGAAGTGTGAGGCCAATGCATTGGAGCAAGATTTATGTGTGGAAAGTCAGGAGTTTTTTGTAAGTCACATTGCTCAAAGGTCAAAGAATTTTTTGCAAGTCACATTGCTCAAAGGTTTCTTTAAGACCGGGAAGTTGAAGATTTCCCCAGTCAATAAGTGTTGTGGTTCAATCAATCATTGTTCATTATAGGGAATTTGAAAATGGTTCAAGATAGTTTCGCTAATGAAATGTGGGTGACTGAAAGGTTTTTCGGGTGATTAGGGAGTTTCATGTGTTTTTGATGAGTCGACTCTATCAGGAAGAGGCTCTGATGGTTGGATAGAGGGTTCTCCTCTTTCGTCTCTGTTTTGAGGTTGTGGAGATGACTCCTCTCTTTGTTTCCCTTTTACGAGTCTTTGTTTTTGGGCCACACTCTTAGTAGGAGACATGATCGAAGTGAACGAAGAGTGGTGTTCAAACAAATTGATAGATAGAACACAAATATCGAATCACAAGGAATCGAGAAAGGCCGAAAATAAATTGAAAAGTATATGAAGAATTTAGAGTAGTGAAAGAGTTTCAAAAAGATTTGATCCTGTAAGAAAAGAATAACATTCACAGCATGGTTTAGGCTTGGTTAAAACTTAGATAGTAAAACCTAAAAATCTAGGTAAACAATGCCTAGAGATGATGTTTTAGGTTTACCTAGACGTTTGAATCATTGTTTGGGAAGATTTTGATCACTTTGAAAACACTAGAGGGCACAGGTAGTTTGAACTTTGCTCGGAGTAGAAAGAGCGGAAGAACACGAAGGGTCGTCCTTTGAGAATATTCCAAAGATGAAGATGGTTAAGGGTGACACACTATATATAGTGTTCGCAACACAGGTCGCCCGAAGAAGATTATAGGTCGACCGACTTAGTAGGAATGTCATGTTATAGTTGTAGTGGTCGTCCTATGATATCAGTGGACGCCCTATGTTCGAATTGGCTTTGAGTCATGATTTAACTTTGGTCATTCGAGGTATGGACAATGGATGTTCGAACTTCGAAATGTCGTAAGGTTTTCAAAAAATAAGACGCCCTTAGTTTATAGAGTGGTCGACCGAACCTTGGGACATTACTTAGACCTGTCGCCCGAAGATTAACAATGGGTGCCCGATACTCGGGATCACTAGATATCAACAATGTTTCGGACGCCCGATGTACAAGGAGTGGTCGTCCGAAGTCTGTGACTGACCTGATACTTAACTACTTATCATTCACTACCCGAGGTTCTCTATAGTTTCGTTTAGGGTGGACATCTATGATGGGATAAGATAAGCTGATCATGAGTTGAGTAAATGAACATCATGTATGGGTTGTGCAATACAATTAATTTACAACTTCATTTATCAGTGATACTTACATAGGCAAGTCACAAATAGGGTGAGTTGTTTTTCAGGTTCCTAAGTCCAACATCCCAATTCCTCTCTTTAACATATTAAACATGTCTCCTCCCAAAGGTTTTGTAAAAATATCAGCTAGTTGTTTCTCAGTTGGGATATGTTCTATAGAGATGGTTTTGAGTGATACATGTTCTCTAATGAAGTGATACCTTAAGTCAATGTGCTTAGTTCTGGAATGTTGCACAAGATTTTTAGTCATCTCTATTGCACTGGTATTATCACACTTTAATTGCATAGTATCACATGTTATGCCATAATCTAGAAATTGTTGTTTCATCCATAAATAATTGTGCACAACAACTTCCAACAGCTATGTATTCAACTTCAGCTGTGGAAAGAGCAATTGAATTTTGCTTTTTGCTAGCCCAGGATATTAATGAGCTACCAATGAAACAACATATGCCACTAGTACTCTTTCTATCTACTCTACATCCAGTAAAATCTGAATCAAAGTAAGCATGGAGGTCAAATAAAGAATTTATGTCATATCATAATCCTAAATTGGGAGTGTTCTTAAGATATCTCAGAATTCTTTTGGTGGCCTCTAAATGAGATTCCTTAGGATTGACTTGAAATCTAGCACATAGACATAGACTGAACATGATATCGGGTATAGAGGCAATTAAGTATAGGAGACTCCCAATCATACCTCTATATAGTTTCTGATCTACACTCTTGCCTTTTTCATAATTATCAAGTTTAGTAATAGTACTCAAGGGAGTGCAGCTGGGCTTGCAATCATCCATTCCAAATCTCTTAAGCAGCTCCTTTGTCTACTTTCCTAGGTTTAGAAAAATCCCATCCTTGGATTGTTTTACTTGGAAACCTAGAAAGTAAGTTCTCTCCTATTAGACTCATCTCAAATTCTTTGTGCATGAGAGCTTCAAATTCTTTACGCATTTGAAAATTTGTAGATCCATAGAAAATGTCATCAACATATATGTGCACAACTAATATATCATTCCAAAGATGCTTCAAGAACAGTGTTGTGTCTATCTTCCCTTTTGAAAACTCATTTTCAAGGAGAAATGAGCTTAATCTCTCATACCAAGCTCTAGGAGCTTGTTTTAACCCATATAGTTCCTTAGAGAGCTTAAATACATAATCCGGGTGTTTTGAGTTCTCAAAGTCTGGAGGTTGTTCAACATAAACTTCTTCATTTATGTATCCATATAGAAAGGCTGAATTCACATCCATTTGAAACAATTTGAAATTCATGAAGCAAGCAAAATGCTAAAAGAATCCAAATTGCTTCTGAACAAGCAACTGGTGCAAAAGTCTCATCAAAGTCAATCCCTTCAATTTGACAGTAACCTTTTGCAACAAGTCTAGCCTTGTTTCTCACAACAATTCCAGTTTCATCTAATTTGTTTCTAAATAACCATTTTGTTCCAAATATGGGATGATCCTTGGGTCTCTTAACCAAATGTCAAACTTGATTTCTCTCAAAGTTGTTTAGTTCCTCATGCATGGCATTTATCCAGTTTGGATTTTCTAGAGCATCATCTATAGTTTTGGGTTCTATTTGAGATACAAAGGCAGAAAAAGCACAAAAGTTTCTTAATGATGTTCTTGTTCTCACACCTTCATTTTTATGTCATCAATAATATTGTCTAAGGGGTGTGAGGGTGCTTGTATCCAATCATTATGCTCAATAGGAGACAATTCTACCTCTATATCAATTCCTTGTGGGTTTTCCTCATTCACCACAATAATTTCATCATTTGTGGTTTCAATAAGTTGAGGATCTTCCTCCTTATGAGTCAGCTCATCTAGGTCACGGTCTCCTTATTTTCCTTATCCAAGATCTTAACTTTTTCAAATTGATTAATGACATTGTCAATTTCATTGAAGGTGACATGTATCGATTCCTCAACTACTAGAGTTCTCTTATTATACACTCTATATGCTTTGCTAAAGTTTGAGTATCCTAGAAATAGTGCTTCATCACTATTCTCATCAAAATTTCCTAGTTTATCCAAGGTTCTTAAAGTAAAGCACTTACAATCAAATACTCTAAAGTATGAGACACTTTGGTCTTTTGTCATACTATTTCAAAACAGATTTTCTTTTCTAAAGGTCTAATCAATACCCTATTTTGAATCTAGCATGAANGTTAACAACTTCTGCCCAAAAATATTTGGGCAGTTTGCTCTCACTTAGCAAGGTCCTAGCCATTTGAATTAGAGTCATATACTTCCTCTCAACAACTCCATTTTGCTGTGGAGTTCTTGGTGTTGAGAATTGATGAAGAATTCCATTGTTTCTACAGAACTCTTCAAACCTTAAGTTTTCAAACTCACCTCCATGATTACTCCGGATCTTGAACATTTTCAAATTTACTTCATTTTGAACTCTTTTTGCAAAGATTATAAACATATCAAAAGTTTCATGCTTATGTGCAAGAAACAAATTCCAAGTGAATCTAGAATAGTCATCTACAATCACACACACATTTCTTACCGCCAAGACTAGTGGTACATATTGGACCAAACAAGTCAAGATGTAATAATTGTAGAGGTCTATTTGTAGAGATTTTATTTTTTTGATTTAAAAGATGTCCTATGTTGTTTGCCCAATTGACATGAAGAACAAACAACATTTTTCTCAAATTTAGTTTTGGGCAAACCTCTAGAAAGAATATGTTTCAATAGTTTATGCATGACCTTATAGTTTAAGTGTCCTAATCTTCTATATCATAATTCTATTTCATCATGCATAGCATTTAAACATTACGGTTAGGCAAATCATCAAAGTCAATCACATACACATTTTGATGCATAAACCCCATATGCAAAACTTTTTCATTCTTATCGCATATCAAGCATTTGTCTTGTTCAAATTTAACATTGTAGTCTTTATCACAAAGTTGACTAATACTCAACAAGTTTTGTTTTAAGTTTTTCACTAGCCATACATCTTCTATAACTACACTATTGAGTTTTTCAATATTACCTTTACCAAGGATTTTCCCTTGGTTGTTATCCCCAAAGGTGATTTTTTCACCTTGTGTTCTTGTTATGCTCAGAAAGTTTTCTTCATTTCCAGTCATATGTCTTGAGCAGCCACTGTCTATTGCCATCTTGTTGATTTTCATTTGCTTCTTTTGGCACCCTACAAGAACAACAATAATTTATATTTTTGGTACCTAAAATACTTTGGGTCCAAAAGTGTTAGTGCTGAAAGTTCCCTTAGGAACTCATACTTGTTTAATATTAGCATAGATACCTTTCCTAGATATGCATTCAAAACTATAATGTCCTAATTGACCACAATAAAAGCAAGTAACATTTTTTCACATACGATTTTCTAAAATCATGATAAGCATGGATATTTCGTTTTGCGTGCATGACATTAGATCTACTCAAATTCATGTTTACATGTAGAGGAGTGACATAAGAGTAGAACTGTACATAACTATTTCTGAGATTTTGCATGTGAGCAGATTTTGTGATTTTCTTGTACATGAAAGCATGAGTTCTTTGTTTGTGTTTGAATGTAGTCTTTCTATTTTTAACATTAGCATTTTTCATTTGTGAAGACATGTTATTTGTGTGAATAGACTTAGCATGAGAACTTGTAAGAGCATTCACATTTTTATTCATGCTGGTTGAAGTACAAGAAGTAAAGGTACTGTGCAGATTTTCATTAAACGAATGTGAGGCTTTTACAAAAGTGGTTCTTTGAAACACATTATCACAAAAAGAAGCAAAACCTAATCCTTTCTTATTCAAAAGACTCTTGTGTTGGGACAACATTACATCTAACATCTTCCCACCATAAGAGAAGGTTTCAAATTTGTTCTTAATATCAAGCAATTCTAATTTCAAAGAACTAATAGTGTCAACATGTCTCTCTAAGTTATCATTGTTAGTCAACACTTTGGCATTCAAGTCAGAAATTTATTTTTCAAAGTCGGCATTGTTTTCTTTCAGCTTATTGTTTTCTTGAACAAGACTATCATTTTTTCTTTTCAGGATAGAGTATCTTTTGATCATAATGTTGAACTCTTTATGCATATCAAACATAATATCTTCCTCACGGGCATCTTTATCATTATCACTATTATTTGAGTGAATAGAAGATACCTCATCATTTGCCATGAGGTACAATAATGCTTCATCTTCTTGTTCTGAAGATACTCCTGCAGCTTCACTGTCTTCATCACTTGAGTTATCCCAAGTGACTTTGAGTGCATTCTTGTTCTTGTAATCTGAGGAGCTTTTCACTTTGTTCATCTATTCTGAGTTGGATATTCGCTCTTGTAGTGTCCAAGCTTGTTGCACTCATAGCACTTTATCTTGGACTTGTCGGTTGGCCCCTTCTTCTTCAAGTCTCTCTTCTTCTTGGAGAGCTTCATGAATTGTCTAAGCCTCTTTGCATATAGGGTCAACTTCTCCTCATTGAAATCTGCTTCATTTTCATCAGATTCTTCATGCTCATCTTCACTCTCGATCTTCTTAGATTTCAAAGACAAGGCCTTCCTCCTTGAGCTTGCTTCTTCTCTTTCTTCTTCAAATGACATCTCATAGGTCAAGAGAGATCCTATGAGATCATCGAAATCAAGCTTGTTCAGATCTTGTTGTCTCTTGACCATAGTCCTCTTCATGTGTCATTTCGGTGTCAAGGACCTAAGAAACTTTTTGACTTTTTGAGCATTAGACTTTGGGTCACCCAAAGTGGCTAACCCATTCACAACATCATTAAACGGAACTAACATTCTATTTACAAATTCATCATGTTTCATTTTAAAGGAGTCATATTGGTGATTTAAAATGTTTAGTTTCTTATTCTTTTACCTTTTTTGTCCCTTCATGAGTAATTACAAGTTTTTTTCAGATTTCATTAGCACTAGTACAAGAAGAGATTCAATTGAATTCTGCTTTATCTAATGCATAAAAGAAAATACTTTTAGCTTTCCAATTTAACTTAATTAGGTTCTTAGTTGTATAACCATATTCAATGCTAGGTATAGGAACATGAACACCATTTACTACCCTAGTGGGCAACTCAAAATCATTTTCAATGACATCCCAGATGTCACTGTCCATGGAGGATACATAAGCCTGTAATCTAATTTTCCAATAAAAGAAGTTAGATACATTAAAAAGAGAAGGTTGAGAGGTGGATTGTCCTTCTCCTAGGGTAAATCTGTTTGATGTCATTTTGACTATAGATTGTTAAGTCTATACAAAATTTGTAGGTAGATACAAATTTATGAGCAACCTATGCTCTAATACCAATTGTAGGATGTAGATGACACCAAGAGAGAGGGTGAATTGGTGTAGTTAATGCAGCGGAAATAATTAAAAAACAAAATGATTGCAAGTAAAACTAGATGCAAAGAAGTAAACAAACACAACAGATTTGTTAACGAGATTCAGCCAAACTCTTGGCCTACGTCCCCGCTCTGGTCTTCTCGAACTCAAGACCTTCGAAGTTCACTAGATTTCCTTCTTGAAGGGCGAAGGCTCCCTTACAACTTTCTTTCTCCTTTCTTTCTTTCGAGGACAGAAGAGAACCTCTTACAACTGTTGAACTCATTCTTGAACACTCAATCTACTTCCTTCTATTCTGAATTCTAATGCTCAGAAGGAGGAACTAAGGCTTTTCACTCAAGCTTACAAGTTCACTAATAAATTTGCCAAAGTTTAATCTCTTTCTCTAACTAAGACTCTTGGGACTTAGTTTTATACCCTCAGACAAACGTCTAATCTCTCTCTGTCTTTCAGAAACTAGCCGTTAATGCAAGTACAATATTCTTCACCTACTCCTCGGTTGATAGCTTCTGCTTCATCGGTTGACCTCTACTCTGGTGAATTCATTCGTTGATATGCCGTTTGGTGCTTCGATCGTCCACCGTTCACCTTCGGACGTCAATAGTCACGGGCTTCAGCCTTTGTTCCTTCTTCTAACTTTCATAGGTCGTCCAACTGCTTTCTACTAAGCACATAAGGCAACCTTGCTTCCTTCAAGTTTCTTCTTCAAACTTCTTTAGTCGCTCACTGATTGAACATCAATCCTTTGGTCGACCTATCTTGACTTGAACACTTTTCTTCAAACATTTTTTGATCGTCCGTTGTTGTCACTCAGAAACTTCGGATGACCACTGCTTGGCTCCTGCCTTTGGTTGATATCTTCTAAGTCTTCATCGGTCATCCACTGATTTCTCTCAGATACTTCAGACGACCTCTTTTGCCTTGTCAGTTTTCTTCGAGCTTACTTAGGTCGTTCGTTGATTTTCCTTGAATCTATTGACGTTCTTTGCTTTTTTAATGATGTATTTCAGCCGCCCACTTATTCTTCGCTGAATACTTTGGGTGTTCTTTCTTCGTCCTTTATAGCTTCTTCGATTGTCCAATCATTTCTCCCTGAGTACTATGGACGACCTCTTCTTTTTCTCTAACATTCTTCTGACATGCTTTGGTCGTCCTCTGACACTTCTCAACTTCAGCGAACGACCTTTCTTTTCTTCTGTCAACTTCTTCAGTCGTCCACTGATTTCACCCAAATACATTGGACGACCTTTGCTTGACTTCACTTCTTCCTATGCATTTCTTTGGTCGCCCATTTCCTCCATACTTAATACTTTGGATGACCTTTCCTTTTCAACTTAAGTCCTTCAGTTGTCCACTAGTTCTTCACTATACTCTTTGGATGACCTTTCCTTAACTTCATAATTCTTCTACTTTTCTTCCTAGAACTTTGGTCGTCCACCTCTTCTACTTCGAAAACCTTGGACGACCATTCTTGTCTTGATAATTTACTTCAGGCTTCTTCGATCGTCCACTAATCTCATACTAAATGCTTTGGATGATCTTTCTCTTCATTTGGAGTACTTCGGTTGTCCACTATTTCTACTCTGAAATCTTCGCATGACCTCTCTTGCCTTCACCTCAAAACAACTTCATTTATTTTCATCATGGTGCGTCCATTCAAACTTGGAGCGCCTGATCCTTCATCCATTGTACTGCAGACTTCGAATCTTCGGTCAAGGTTGTCAAGATCTCGATCTTTTACGATCTATCTTACGATCTTCCTATATTTAACCCCCTATCGATCCTACGATCTAAGTTGTAGGATCTTTACGATCTTCATAAGATCTTTCACAAAATCAAACGATCCTTGTCTGACCGTCGATCTTGCAACCCTCCTTCGATCTTAGGTAAGATCTCGATCTTAACAACCTTGCCTTCGGTCACCCATTTCTTTTCACTCGTACACACCGGACGACCTTTCTTGCTCGATTGTGTCTTCGCTCATCCATTGTTCAACCTCGATCGACCGTTCAGTATTTAGCTTCATATCTTCAGTCTCTGCTCCTTACTTCAGTCGACTTCTTCACATCCTTAGGACGACCGCTCCAAACTTAGGATTTTTCCTCATTTCTCCTCTGTGCATAGGTCATCCGTTCCTCGACTTTGGTCGGCCTATTACTAACTAAGAATACAAATCCTGTCTTCTACACATCAAATCAAAGATCATTAGTACAAACTAAGCTTCCTCATCAAGTTGTATCATCAAAACAATCTCGGGATCCTTGATTCAACATTATGGACTATGTATGACTTTGTGGTGATTTTATAAATTAATATGTGTATAGTGACACTCCAAAATTTTTGATACTGAGCAAATCTTTGCATCACTTGAGAGTTAGAGATCACGGGATCCGCGGACACTTAGATGTTTTTTTATCACTCCACATTATACGTGGTAAGTCATGGTTAGAAGTTTCCAATGTAAAAGTTAGTGCTTAGAAAGGTGTACTAGATTTAAATTTGATATATAGTTAAGAGTTTTATAATGTCTTCTTGTTATGTTAAGTATGAAAAGAATTAGATATTAAAATGATTTTTATGACAAGTTGGTAGGATTAGCATAGGTTAATGCTAAATTATCAAAAAATGAGTAGAATAGGTTAATTAGTCACATAAACACTGGGTAGACATAATAAATAGATAATTATTGTCAATTCAAGTTATTAAATGAAAGTAACAAGTAAATAGGAAAATATCTCTTAGTTAGAATAAAATCGACATGAGTATCATTTCAAGTCGTAGAGTATCAAAGATGAGTTTAATAAAACATTTATTAAACTTATGATTATGATTCTATTGTGGATTGATTTACTCAGACACATTGGGTTTGTCAAGGCCACGCGATATCAAGGTGAGTGGAATTATCACAATTTCATTAAGTAAGCTCAAATAAAAGTCTATAGTCTTACATCGAGGTAAGACACCTTTTCTGTTTGAATTATTGCATCCATGTGTATGTTTTGCATTATATAAAATGATTGATTAGGTGTCATGCTTTAATTAACTAACTCATGCTTAGATTCATGAAAATGTGGTTCTTACTTCTTATGCACTTGTCGAATGGTTTTTATGAGATTTTCTCGGATATATCGAGTTTTATGAGATTTGATTACTCTCCTTAGTCTATTCTCTTGCTAAATACTTTTATATGAAATGTTTGTGCATTCATACACATATTAAACTTTCATATTTAAAAACCACCTCGTGGCGTGATTTTTACATGGCAATGATCAACTTTGATTAGGTGCGGCAAATATTAATCATTTCACAATAGCAATTATTAAATCCTAGGCATACTATTACTTCCCTCGGTGGATGATGTCAATGTAGGTAAAACTATTAAGTCCGTATATGATTGGCAAGTCTCGGTATGCAAAATAATTCATTTAGGATTTCGTATTGGTCGTACGACTTTTGTGAGGGCTCATTCCTCCTTTAGCTTACTTTCTTTTGTAGCTAAGAAGGACAAATGTTTTACATGTCATTCATTGCATGGTTTTACTGTCTTTTTATTGCATTGTGAGCTTTGATTTTATTGATTTTCGATATTGTGTTGCCTCCACTCACTAAGACATTTTATGCTCACCCCTCTCTCACCATTTTGCAGGTGATGACTGCTAGTATGCTTTGTAATGAGCACATAATCTCTACGAGTTTACGTCTCGAGTTTATGAGTCGAGTTTACAAAGTGTAAAACGAGTTTTCGCGAATTCTCGAGTTTAAAAATCTTGGCTTTGACATAAACTAACCTTAATCCTAAACTAAACTAATGGGTTAAAGGCCTGCAATACTAAAGACCACAAACTATAGGGTGGCAAGCTCATAAATCTAATTCTTCTACATGATGAATATATAAGTCGTTCAAGCATTTTTTTTTTTTTCTCCCTTGATCTTGCATCCTTGTAATACTTTAGAAATGTAAACAAATTGGTAAGTCTCTTTGGTTATAAGGAGGGTCTGGAATGAGGAGGAGGGAGCATGACAATGGTAAAGCGACGCGAGAAAGTAAGTGAAATTTTCATAACATTTCCTAGTACAAGCAAGTTCCTCGTCACTTTTGATGATTACTTGTTTCCTGACTACAGTTTTTTGGGATTTTATTGAATGTATGTTTTTCTTTTCGTTTCTCTTATTTTCGTTTGTGAAAAGGAAAACTCTATATGGAATCTCTCATTCTATATATCAATAACATCATTATTTGAGCTTTTTATCACGCACCATCATTGGATCATTTAGCACCTGAAACCAAAGGACCGGAACGAGGACCTGTGATTAAAATTAAGACGGGGAAGTTTCATGTCTTTATTATGTATGACTAGTGAACCCACATGCGCTTCGCGCAATTATATAATATTCATTAATATTTATCAAGAGAAAATTTTAGAATACCTTTATCATTATATAGATTAAAATTTATTTTATAGTTTGAATGGGTATTACTTTTTTTTAGAAATGTTATTTGTATAATATTAATAACCGTTTATATTTTATAGATATTAGTCACACTTGTTAAATGATAAAATTTATTTTAAGTTTGGTTTATAGATGTAGATAACTTTATGATAGGAGACATTACAAACAAAATATAATATCGAGCAAATAAAATTGTTCTAGAAGATAAGTAATCTAATATTTTTTTTATTGCAACATAAATTTTAATTCTAATGCTTGCTTTTTTTCTTGAGAAGGCGTAAATCTAGTAATCACAAATTCTTTGTAAATAGTTCTAAATATATGACACCAATGATCAATTTTCACAATTTACAAAATTGAATATTATCAATATCTTTAAAACTTATAATAACAATTATGTTTAAAATAATCATTTAAATATCCATAAATACAAAGCAAGTACAT
>LTAE01009659.1:0-14936 GCA_001647135.1 Pontederia paniculata
TGTAAGGGAGTCTTCGCCCTTTGAAGAAGGAGATAGTGAACTCCGAAGATCTCGTGGGAGAAGATCGGAACAGGGACGTAGGCCAAAGAGTTCGGTCGAACCTCGATAACAAACTCTGTGTTTGTTCCTTGTGTTTGTTCTTCTCTCTACACCTTTCTCTCTATTTGTGTTTATATTCGTATATGCATGCTTCCGCTAAACACAACACATCTAGAATAAGTTAAGAAGAACAAAAGTTTTTAATACACCAATTCACCCCCCTCTTGGTGCCATCTAGATCCTACAGAGAAGACGTCAAGGACAACTCTTCGAGAATAAATTCGATGTAAAGATGGTGGCACCGCACAGGAAAGTCATAGCTGCTACACGAGCATGTGTAGTCGCGTGAACAAGCATGACACTGGCTAGTTGTGCTAGGCCGCATAGGCGTGACCGTTGTGTGGGCACGCACTACCACACAAGTGGGCATGCTCAGTTGTGCTGCCCCGCACGGGCTGTTGCTGCACAATTGGGAGCTCATATTGTTTGGGTGATTTCATCAGGACACGTTGATTATAATGAATCTTTGGATGTGCTAGGAAGGTTGCGTCAATTTGAACTTCATGTGAAACTCATGCATCTGAATCTATAGGCAAGGAAGTAAAGCGAATCACATCCCTGAACGAGTGGGCCTTGAAAGTTATGCTATCTGAATCTATTGCAAGAGTACGACAATTTTATTATGATAGGAGGAATTCAAGTCATAAGGGGGATTTGTTAGAATTTGTATAAAGTTTATGTAGAAGTTTAGATTCGAGTGAGAATTTGTAGTCTATTTGTTTAAGACTCATTTTCTTATTTAGTTTGTATTTTGTTTAATTTTATAGCTCAATGCGATGGTTAATTTAGTATTGATTTCGTATATCAATAGTTCAATATGATTCAATAGTTCAATGTACTATATTGGCTCAATGTGATTCAATGATTCAATATTATTTAATGGTTTGATATAGTTTAATAATTCAATATAATTCAATGTCTTAGTGCAGTTCAATGAATTTGCTTTGTGAACATTTGTTCATATCAATGGAAGTTGCTTTTCAATTCTTTAGTAATTTTATTTATTAGGAATATCTATTCACTTTTATGGGATGTGCCATGTAAATAATATAATCAAATACCAATAGTTAGTGGAGGATCAAACCACGACAAAAGTCCTCTTTAGGGAAGGACGAATCACGTGACTTCGATGAAGTCCTTATCAATGAAGAGCGACAATGAAATTATGATGCATTACATATACCATGTCGACCCTTAATTTTTGTCTTTTATATTGTAACATGTGATGTGAGATTTGTAGTGCTATGAGTTTGTGTGATGAATTATGTGTACGGATGGGTGCACATGAAATGTGATAATCAAGTTTTAACCCTTAGCTTCCTCAAACCTGCAAGTGCACAGGTCGAGTAGCCAACTCGGGTATCGTATCCACGGTGAATCGAAACTTAGAGACTAATCTAACAGAATTAACTAACTAAAAAAAATGGGCTAACTAAAAATAGGGAAACTACAACTAAATAACAAACTAAAAACTAGGAGGGAAGCAGCTAAGTAAGAGCATCAGATAACAGGAATATGATTTCAGAAATATATGATAAGATGAGTTTTTTAGTATTTTAGGTTTAGGAAACTAAAAAACTAAAAAGATGAGAAGAACTATGGGTTGATGCAAATCAGGGGAGTATTTCCTAAGGGTAGGGTTCACCTAGGATTTCTACTTGTGTGATAGATGAAACGAATCAGAATTAAGTCTTGAACCAATGAGCAATAAATTCACTAAGGCTACTCTCGTAGACACTTAGTTTATAAATTTGAATCCTCATTTTCAAAAAACCATCTCGATCAACCATTAGCAATTTGCCAAATTCATCTAACCAGAATTCCTCACCATCTGCTTCTCAGCATGATGATTAGACATTTAATGAGAGTAGCTAGCCTTATAATTGAATTTGATGTTCAAAGGAATTCTGATTAATTAAAATCCGAACATGAACTCAAATGTGAATAACACAAAACACAGGAGATTAACTCATGTTTTATGAAGGTAAATCTGTGTTGACTACCCTTTCATATATCAACCTTGGAAAGAGAGTGAGTGACTAGCTCAGCACAAGAAGTATAGTTCCAAACAGATTTAGCTTATAAAACAATCATGATTAGCCTCATATCTAATTTCGGAAACAAGCATGCAATTAACTGAGAAATGAACTTATGTTTCCTTGCAAGAGAATCATAAAACAGGTAAAAGGCAATCTCTCGATGTCTCAATGAAATAAACTATTGAACTCATTCCTCAAACATCAAAGCACAATACATTTAAATCTGATTCAACATCAAAGAGTAAAAGAAACATTGCTTTTGGCTTTCTTTCGGATTGTCAAATAAAAGAAATGATATGCTTCTCAGCATCACAAATTGATACAGCTGTTAACAAAGTTCCCAGCATTGATACAACAGAATCAGCATTTGGAAATCCATAAAGGAAATATCATTATGAAATAAGAGATGTTTCATCACATACACAAGTATCATCCTAGACTATTATCATCCTTAGGAAATAAAGGGTTTAGCTACACATTTCTGAGTTCAAAATTACAGACAATAAAGTGTTCTGCAATAGATACATGATTCAGAATGAAAGATAGATGACAAACTATAGCTTCTCAGTAGCTGCTCCCCTTCTTCTTTCTCTTGTGCAGCTACTCCAAAACCTAATTTACTTTTCAAAAATCAGAACTGAGGAGATGGGAGCCCCCCGCAGCAGCCTCTTTTTCTCTTCTTATATCCTTCTTCAGAACCATCTGATTCTTCTTCTCCTCCCTGATTGTGCCACCTGTCCCCTCCGAAGGAATCTTCTGATGTAGCTTCAAAATAAATTGGAGGCTTTGGTCAGGTGTACAACTCCAAAAGCAGCAGATGCAAGCATGCAACCAAAAATAAATTCTGACAGCTTCGAACCTTCGGTCGCCCGCTGCACCTATGGTCGACCGCAGCTCTGTCTCCTCAGTCTTCGGGCGACCTCTGACAAACTCTTGGATGTCCGCTTGTCTTTTCACCAAGACCCTGGACGTCCTTTGTCTTCACCTGATGTCCACCGGCCGCCCGCACTCAACCTGCGGTCGACCACTCTCCTGTCTGCCTTCTACTTTGGTCGTCCACTATTTCTATACTTAGAGCCTTTGGACGACCACTCCAGCTTTGACAATCTTCTGGTCGTCCACTCTTTCTATACTTAGATCCTTTGGACGACCACTCCAGCTTTGACAATCTTCTGGTCGTCCATTGTTTCTATACTTAGAGCCTTTGTACGATCACTCCAGCTTTGACAATCTTTTCGTCGTCCACTATTTCTACCTTGAGCTCTTTGGACGTCCACTCCAGCCTTGGCAATCTTCTAGTCGTCCACTGTCTCCACCCTGAGCCCTTTGGACGTCCATTACCATCATCCTCAGTTCTTCGGTCGTCTACACTTCATCCTCAGACGACCTCTCCTCTGCTTAGCCAAGTCTTTACCGGGCGTCCACTTCTCCTTGGATCGCCCGTTCTTCATCTTCGGTCATTGGGTATTGCTTTCGATCGCCCATTCTTCATCTTCGAGCGACCTCTCCTTTCAGTCCTTTGCTTCGGTCGTCCCCTTTTATTTCTTTGGTCGACCGTTGCCTCTGATCTCTCTTCACATGCATCCTCCTTCAATATTGGTCGACCACTTTATATTTTTAGGACGGCCACTGCACACATGTAGTTCTTCTGAAATGTCTTCCGTGTGCATAGGTCATCCATTCCTTTAGCTTTGGTCGTCCTATCAACTTTTGAACTTGAAACATCTTGTTACAAAAATCAGCTCAACAAGTTCATTAGTACAAANTGAAAATTTATCAATGTGTGCATATATTTTGGATAAAGTTCCACATAACAACTATACAAATAATTTGGGGAAGTGGGGTAATAAACATGAGAGAATGTACATTTAAACCTAAAATGAACAGAAAATGAGAGTGATTAAGCACGCAATCATCTATATAAAAACTACTTATCAACATGTTATTTATGAATTTGATGGATTGAGTGACATAACGAAATGGTAACACAATAATCATTTGATAGGAGCATTGAGTAACTCTATATCAGTATAGATAACTCATAAGTCTATATACACATCCTATAAAATTTGGGTTCAGAGAATTTGATGTTTTCGCCCTAATTATTTGTACGCAATCTATACACATGTGACTTTCTTTGATAAGACACGAAGGTCAAGAAGAATTGATGATAATTCGAGTCTAGGTGCATCAATACAACATGCCCATATTCGGAGATACGAAGATATCAACAAAAGTATCAACAATGGAAATTTTGATCGACAATATTTCGGTCTGCCCATATTGGAGGGTACGGTTGTATCGATTGGGCGTGTACACTACGGGCCATGAATGATAATATTTCGGTCTATCCATATTGACGGGTACGACCGTAGCAGTGAGAACATATACTAAGGGGTATATATGATGAAATTTTGGTTTGACCATATCATCGATACTGTCATATCGGTCGTTCCGATCTCATTTTGGTTCGACCATATTGATGGATATGGTCTGTATCGATACGATGCAGCCATCGATATCCTTCTGAACAAGCCCTAATATATGCAACCAATGAAAACAAAATGTATGATTCAAATCAAGACAAAAAATTATGATGCACAACTTTCATGACATAACAAGGGGAAGAAAATATGAGGAAGGAAAATGAATCATATTATGATATGATATTTTCTTATGCCAAGAACATGTGGTTCATCACACGAAAACATGGATCAATCTGAATTAGAGTAGTCTAAAAATATTGAACGGTGGCCTCACTAAACAATATCAGCCATTAGTAGACCCCAATGGATTCGATACTAGATCAAAATTTATATATCTAGAAGAAAATCAACCCATAGATTTGAATCTGTTTAACACACCTCGTGAGATGATGATTGTTCTTCACGATCCTACTCCTCGTTGCTCCTTAGCCTCTTCTTCCACTTCGATCATAGTCGACGTCTTTGGTCACCTGATGTTATGCCATCTAATTCATCGAAAGCAAGAAAGAAGAAGAAAAGAAGAATAAAAATGAGAGGGACATCAGTTTCCTAAGAAAAGAAATATATGAGAGGGAGGAGAGAGATGTGTGTGTGTGAGAGAGAGAGAGAAAGAGAGAGAGGGTCAATAAGAAACTAATGGACTATTATGAGTGTAATTAATATTTAAATTAAAACATGGTTTTGAATGAGAGAAATACTTTAACGGCGTTACATATGATCCACACGATATTTAAAGTTCAAAAGATAAGAATGCTATACATTTAAGTTTATTAATAATCACCATTTTATATCTTGTTCACGTTGAACTAAATCTTTTTTTATCTTAGATTCGTAAATTTGTTTTCTTTTCCGTCTTACAGGTTCAACTTATTCATTGAATCATCCCACGTAGTTCAAATTTACAAGCGAATTGATTTTATTATATTCTCTAATACCCATGACCACACAATTTTTAAAATGTGTCTTGTCAGATGAATGGGTGGCTAAGTCCAATATAACTCACATTTATCAGCATACGATGTATTGACGGACAGAAAATGTGCACATGCTTACTCCAACAATGTACATCTTAAAGACTGGTAAAAACTACGGCAAATGGTTATTTTAAGTTAGTTGTTTATCACCTAATTGCAAGTAGATAAAACCTTCAAAACCAGGAAAACCTAATATAGGAATTCCAATCTTATAATTTCATATTAATCTTAATATATTAAGGCTCTATTTGGCATCCGCGAACGATTTAAATATTTAATAGTAGATAATGATTAACATCTAGATATTAACGATTAACTAGTAACGAATGAATTATTAATTTTTTTTGACAAATATAATATTTGAATAAATTGATAAACGTAAAATAAATAAAAAATATAAATATTAATTATTTAAATAGTTTATATTATTATATGTATTCTAACGTAAATAACATTTTCATTTTAACTATTTTAATATTAATAAATAATAATAAAATAAATAGTTAATCAAATAATTTATAAATCAATAAAATAATAATAAGATGTTGATTAAATCAATATATTAATTAAGATATTCGATAAGTTACTTAAGTAACATTATTCCTATAATGAGTCATCTTTTCGGAAGATCCTTGTTTTTAATCATTAAAGAGCCGTGATATCTATATGTTTTTTGTTTTTGAGATAGCATATACCGAATTCGATCATAATTTATACCAACTTAATATTGCTAAGGCATGCACATTTTTTTCTGCTTTATCATCCGACCCTTTACATTGATAAATTAACTTAACATTCTTCCATTATTATCAGGTACAGGTAATTTAGAAACCATGAAAAAAGTAATTGGATAATAATTAATAAATAATCATCCATCCCAACGACCTCCAAAAAAAGATCGGGTCGATCGCTCGAGCAATAAAACTGGGCTTGTACTTTAGCCCAATCGATCAAATCGTGCTTGTACAAAAAAAATGGAGTACAAGGAAACGCACGTCATATTTTTGTAGTCAAAACATTTAATCTTAAAATATAAAACCTTTTAAGAGACGAAGACCAATGAAGGGGAAATGATCATAATAGATTGGAAGATAAAACTATGGGAAAAGTGAAAATAAATGGATTCGAAAGAACTAATTTTATTTGAATAATTATCTTATTTGAATAATTAGGGTGGATGTTTTGAAATTTGTAGTATTTTCGTTAAAGAATTATTCTACAACCATGTATTTGGCAACATATTTTGTTGAATTAAAACACAAAATATTAAAAGAAAATGTTGTAAATTCATTATTTATTCCTACCTTTATTTTATCATAGTAATTTCTCTTTTCTATATCTCCTTTATAAGTACTAATTTCTTTTGTAGTTACAAAATATTTAAAAATATAATTAAACGTTAAGAAAATATAGTAATAGAATTTTAAAACATCGAAAAAAATTAAAGTTTTTAAACATGGCCTTAAACTATAGTTTCTCAGTTTTTACCCTCTACTCACCATCCAACCAAACATACCATAGAATTTTAAGAAAAGTTTCACTGACACCTTCGTTAATTCTGACTCTACTGGTATATAATTAACATGTATTCACAAAATTTATACAAATAGATGCCAGTATGATTATTTCATTGATATAAATGATAAAAGTACGTAATATACATTTCATTTCTTAATTACTACAAGCAATGCATGCAACACAAACAGAAAAAAATAATTGCACAAACTTATATCAAAATAAAACATCAACAAGTATTTTAGACAATTTATTTCCCTTTCCGTAGGACTCTCCATTTAGTTCCTTTTACGCATATATACTTCCCATCTATGCATGCATTAAGACGCCCAACCTGTCGGAACAAGTAATATAATGAATACATATACAAGCATACATAATATTAAGATAATTAATTCACTTACAAAATTATGCAAATTTGTTACGTAGGTTCACACTAATTTATGCTGCATGTGCATGCATGCATGCATGCATGATTATTGTATTATACGTGAAGAGCATGCAATAAAGTTACTTACATACATTGATATCATATGCTATATGTATATATAATTCCTAGTCGAGGTCGTAGCACACTTGCTTGAACTTGGATACGTCATAGCAGAACAGGGATACGTAGACATCAATGCTGCCGTCCCCAAGAAATGACGGCGAGAGTATGAGCATCCCTTCGACGGCGCTGTAGGAAGGCATGAAGTAGAACGGGCTCCCGCATCCGAAATCCACGTCGTAGAAGGGAAACTTCAGCCAACTGTGCACCTCCAAGTTCGGGTGGTTCACCACCAAATCGCCCACAGGAGCTGCGGCCACCAAACCCTCGCGGTCGGCTGCGCCTGAGCTCGCGAAGTCAATGAACGATCTGAAGTACCCATCGTTCAGCTTCGCGACCTCGTCGTGGATGAGCGACGCCGCGTGCTGCAGCGGCCTATTGGTGAGCTCCCTCGCTGTCGTGTGAGGGAAGGCCCACAGGACCAGGTTGCCGAAGTACTCGTTCGGGACACGGGGCTTCAACCTCGCGCGGCCGTCGACGGAGATGCGGACGTTGGTGGCACGGCGCCCGTCCAGCCCTCGAGCCTTGGTCATGACACGCCACAGGTGGGCTACCAGGCTCTGGAACGTGCTGTACGTCCGTGTGCTCCCTACGGACGCCTTGGCCTTGAGCTTTGCCAAGAACTCTCTGGTGAAGTGCGCCTTATGGAAGACGATGTGGTCGTTCGCCAGGGAATCGTCATTGGACGTTGTAGAAAACTTCTTGGTCGTGAACTCCACGTCCCGGTGCTCGAACTCCACTCGAAGAGGACTCCGCGGGGCGAAGAAAGCAGAGCGGTCGTGCAAGGGGAGCGGCTCGACGGGATGCCCTCGAGTCGTGAGGCCCCATGCAACCAAGAAGTTGCTGGTAGCGTTGCCGTCGGCGAGGACGTGATGCGAGGTGAACCCTACCACGAGAGTCCCGCACGCGAACCGCGTCAGCTGGACTTGCATCAGCTCCTCCACGCCTTCTGTGTCCGGATGCAGGCTTAGTGAATCCTTCGACGGCTTGGCAAGAACAGCCCTGTCGACATCGAACTCCGACGACGCCTCGACAAACCGCACCCCTGCATCGTTGAGGAGGATGACGGGCGCGCCACTCCCGTCCTCGCGCAGTCGTCCGGCCCATTCCCGGTACTCGGAGAGCACCTCGGAGAGGCCCTTCTCGATGTCGCAGTTGGGGGGCGTCGGTGGCCGGAAGGCATAGATGATGGCAATGTGGGTGTTGTAGGTGACCCTATCGAAGGCGCTCAAGGGAATGGTTACATCCGTGCGAGGCGATTTGTTTTCTTCATACAAAGGTTTCACAAGCTTTGATCTTTCCGTTAGCACCTTCATGGTTTTGTTGCTGACGAAGACTTATGGTTTTGTTGACTTGAGTTTTGTTGACTTATGGATTGTGTCGATTAAAATATATGCCTGGATTGAGCAGCTTAAATAAGCACGAATCGAAAGGGGTGGATGGATGTCCATGCACTAGGAAAGTTCACAAATTAAACATGAATATTATTCTATTCAAATCTTCTAATTAACAGGAGAGTTCACAAATGTGGTCAAACATTTGTTATATTTTCGTAAGTAAATGCTTTTTTATTGTTTACCTATGTCATGAACTATACTCTTATCGGTTAACTAAGTATAATAATTATACATAAGTTTTATGGGTCCCTTAATTTGTCATCGGTTCATTGCAAGTTTCCTATATGATAACATTTGATGGCAGAATTGACCATTCATTTTCACAAGAGAGGAATAACAACTATCAAGGATATATGCTTACCACGAACGAAAAAAAATAATATACTTACCAACTTTAGAATAAACTGATGATTTAAGGAAAAACTGCCTTGACTTGCCATGAAAGTTGACACTATAATAAGGTCTTGTTGATAGAAAGATTGTAGGCAACACAAAAACTAAATATTGCGAGAAATAATTTAACAAAATATAGTTATGTTTTGTCCTCTCTCTCTCTCTCTCTCTCTCTCTCTCTCTCTCTCTCTCTCTCATGTGAGTGATCATAGTGAGATAGGACTTGGGGCATTATATAGTTAGGATTGAGTATATACATAGCTACCTACAACTTCAGTTATCATAGATCATCTGTAACTTTTTGTTACAAATGAAACTAGTTAGAAGAGAAAATTAAAAATGAATGAATGATTATATAGTTCTCGCATTCCAACTGTAATTTAGGATTAGTTAATTCAAGGTAAGGGAATAATTTCAGGTGTAGAGCATAAATTTTATTGGTTTTGATTATTATTAGTTAAATAGTAATTTGATCATGATTATGACCATCGGATCATTCGATTGTTGCGATAAAATCTCTCAGCATATTGATTATCATAATTTATTTTTTCTTATATACTATTTTAGACTATTAAATTAGGCTAATAAAAATGCATTGATTCATCAACGCTCTTTCTAATATCATAAGATTTTAGAACAATAGGTAGCTCATCTAACTAATTTAACAATCTACATATTGATTTTAATCATGATTGCCATCATGAGGGTGGAGTGTAGAGCGGATGCTCTACTCCCTTGTTTATCTCATTAATTAATAATTCAATATCGTGCTCTTGAAATTTGCTGTTGATCTATCTCACCCATTTGCCCCCGTCCAGATGATAATATTAGAGCTAAATTAAAAGGTGTTTGGTGGATAAATGTAATGTATCTCATACCTACTACAAACTATACCAAACTTGATTAGTGGTCAACATAAGGTTAACGAAAAAAATCATGAAATATTACTTGGGATACAGATACTTTTTAAAAGAACAAACTGCAATACAATTAATACATGGTCCCTTGCTGCCAATCGTTCTTTCATATCTTCCAATATCCATCTATCCCATATAATATGAAAAAAAAGTAGGCAATCGTTCTTTCGTATCTTCCAATATCCATGTCCGATAATTAGATAGAGCTCTTTGGGCTTGCATTCATGCAAGAAGAAATCGACACAACGTACATGCAGGGGAATATGCTAACCACTACAACAAGGTTTATCTTAAACATTTGGATTATACATATGTGGTCATTTAAGTTGGTTGTTCAGCACCTAACTGGTCTGCTCACGAACTTGATAGTTGTAGTTTATGTTCTATATTAAACATCGAGAGGACCTTAACATCTATTGCATTAGTATTTAAGGTATGGTTGTACTAAGTTTTATCGTATAATCTTAACTAATCAAGAACTTGGACTAACTGCAAGGTGCATACATTTGGCATTTTTCATCATCTTAACTCTTCAAATTGATGAGTTTATTTAATATGTTTCGGTTACTTTAACTCTGTAATCAAACCTGGTGAAAAGTTCTGACGTGAGGTGTAAATAATTTAGAAGCCTATATTTATTTTTGTATATTAATACCAATTAATTCTTAACAAAATGACAGAGGAAATGTGCTGCTTTTGTCTAGCAAGAAATAAGTTGCAGAGAAAAATAAATGATGAAAAAACTATTTTTCAGAAATTGTTTCAGTTGGTGTTTAGTACTGTAACAGAAAATCAAGTTAAAAGATATTTATTTTGCATACACATAACATAGGAGCGAGTTTATCAGGGGAAATTGTTTTTCCTATGCAAAGGGCCAGATATCTTCTAGTTGAATGCAACAATTCTTTAAAAGAATTTTTTGAACAATATATTTTGCTGATTAACATTAAAAATATTTTCCACTGAAAATATTTTCTCCAAAAACATATAACATTAAACCATGGTCAATACCTCGGGTAGACTTAGCTGTTCATTTAAATCTTAAGGTATTGTTTGGATTGAGAAGTTGGAAGGGAAGGCTCAGGAGGGGTGGAATTTGGAGAAGTATTCTTGTTTAGATACAAGAAATAAAAAACTTAGAGGGGTTGCTAACCCCTCATAACCTTCTAAAAACAATTCCACCAAATCGGTGGAATTGGGAGGAATTAAATTATTTTACCATTTTGCTCATTTAGAGATCATCCTTAAGATATAAAAGGGTAAAGTCGTCTTTTAAAATATAACTATCCCTCTCCATCCTTTAATTTTCTTAAATTTTCCTATCCAAACACAAGTTTTGCTATCCCACTTATCTCTTCCCTTCTCCATCCTCCTCTTTCCCATCCCTCCATTAGTTTTTACCCAAACATAGCCTTAAGGGCCTTATTGAGGGTTTTGTTAAGCCTTCAAATTTGAACTTCCTCCATCAGCACATAGTTCACTAAGATGGAACTTTATAATTTGAGTTATTTTTTAACAATAATTATTACATAAAATCAGATATAGTTTTAAACTATAAAATCAGATAAAATTAATTTTAAAAACTTATTGTCGGACATGTTAGTCAATCTTATGATTTATTGTTAATTTTAATTTTTACTAAAACTTATTTCTCGCTCTCACTCATGCAGGTGAGCTGTGCGCTTCGAAAGCTTGCATGGCGGCAAAGAACTCTTCATTTTCTATAATATTTTTTAAATAAAAAATAAAATGATTATTTTATAAATAATGAAAAACCAAACGATTGAATCAATTTGTCAGATCAAAACAAGTTTAGATTTATGTCCAATTTTTAATTTAGGACTATATATGAAATTGAGGTTTACGAAAATAATCCTTGTAATTGTCAACATGTCCGTCAACCACACTTAATTTTAAATTTGGTACTACAAAATAATTGTTTTAACCTATAATAAGATGGTAGAAAAAAGTATAACCTAAATATATAATATCTTATAGTAAATAAAATTATTAAGATATAAAAATACATTTTTTTCTTTTATATATGAGTTAAATAGACTATTTGTTATCACTTATATAGTTTAGATGGCCATTTTGTTATAAAGTTGAATGATTAAGTGGATCAAGTGACAGATGGGCCGTCCGTAGGTGAACATTATTTTGATAGATAGAAACCAAGTTTGATACAAGGGGCATGAAATGATTATGAATAAAGTAAGCAATCTAATTAACAAGCGTCATAAGCTTCATTATGAAATGATTTAATATATGATAGAATAACTTTTTGGCGCAAAAAAAAAAGAACATTTCGTCACAGAAAGGAAATGAATGAAGAGCTTTATATATATATATATATATATATATATATATATAAGAGCCTTGCATTAAGGTAAATGGATGATGTTATAAGGTTAGATATATTAATTCATTTCTTTTTCGTTAAATAAAAGCGTACTGTTCTTGTGGCTATGCAAACACAAATCAGAATCTCAAGGTTGAATATATGGCCCATTCCCACGAGGTCATCTCAATCATTGTTTAATTAGTTGCTAATTGGCCTATTCACTTATCAACCTATATATTGGACCTAAACGTCAAAGAATCTTTTGTTTGGAAATAGCAAGCACCTTTAAACCAGGAAAATCTATAAAAAGAATTATAAGGAATATCACTTGGAAAATCCTGTTTTTTCGAATATATAAAAGACCTCGAAAAATTTATCCGTCTTTAAGATAGCATGCATGAAACGAACGAGGGCGTACTAGAATTTAGTATGTACGAACTTGAATTAATTCAATATTGCAAGGCGTACAATGTTTTATCATGTATTTTAATGCCATAATCAAAGGGAGATGTTGAAGAATACATATATTTGCGGCTGTGTTTATTCCACTGAGAATACGCTTCGATCAATCCTTACTTGACGGAAATGCATGGAAGCATACAAATAATAATAATAGTATTATTAGTATTTTGCTTTAATCATATTTAGGAATTTTTAATCCTTTTCTGTTGGACGATTTTTGTAGTTCCAGTCACGTTCCGTTCCCTTGCATGCACGCAGTTTTTGTAGTTCCAGTCACGATTTTTGTTGTCCAACCTGTTTGCAACAAGCATTTGAGTAAATGATTGCACATAGAGAAAACATTAAGATCATACGTGTATATACCATAAAGAACATAAAACCATGAACCAAAAAAGATAAAAAAAAGTTGATATGCAACGAAAGTTAATTACGTACCAAGTTAATTACGTACCTTGATATATATATACATATATATATATATATATATATATATATATATATATCTATGTTATATGTATAACTAGTCGAGGTGGTAGCACAGTTGCTTGAAGAGGGATACGTCATGGCTGAACAATGATATGTAGGCATCAATGCTGCCGTCGCCAAGAAACGACGGCGAGAGTATGAGCATCCCTTCCACATCCGAAATCCACATCGTAGAAGGGAAACTTGAGCCAACTGTGCACTTCCAAGTTTGGGTGGTTCACTCCCCATTTGCCGACCGGAGCTGCGGCCACTAAACCCTCGCTTTCGACCGCTCCTGAGCTCGCGAAGTCTATGAAGGACCTGAAGTATCCGTCGTTCAGCCTCGCCACCTCGTCGTGGATGAGCGACGCGGCGTGCTGCAGCGGCCCGTTGATGAGCTCCCTCGCCGTCGCCTGGGGGAACGCCCACAGGACCAGGTTGCCGAAGTACTCGTTTGGGACGCGGGGCTTCATCCTGGCTCGGCCGTCGACGGAGATGCGGACGTTGGTGGCACGGTGCCCGTCCAGCCCTCGAGCCTTGGTTATGACACGCCACAGGTGGGCTACCAGGCTCTGAAACGTGCTGTACGTCTGTGTGCTCCCTACGGACGCCTTGGCCTTGAGCTTTGCCAAGAACTCTCTGGTGAAGTGCGCCTTATGGAAGACGATGTGGTCTTTCGCAAGGAAATCGTCATTGGGCGTTGTAGAAAACTTCTTGGTTGTGAACTCCACGCCCCGGTGCTCGAACTCCATTCGAAGAGGACTCCGCGGGGCGAAGAAAGCGGAGCGGTCGTGCAAGGGGAGCGGCTCGACGGGAAGCGAGACCCCATGCAACCAAGAAGTTGCTGGTAGCGTTGCCATCGGCGAGGACGTGATGCGAGGTGAACCCTACCACGAGAGTCCCGCACGCGAACCGCGTCAGCTGGACTTGCATCAGCTCCTCCACGCCTTTTGTGTCCGGATGAAGGCTAAGTGAATCCTTCGACGGCTTGGCAAGAACAGCCCTGTCGACATCGAACTCCGACGACGCCTCGACAAACCGCACCCCTGCATCGTTGAGGAGTGTTGGAGATAGCAGATGGAGACTGATCATCCAATCCCTACTGGCGCCGATCCAACTCGGTGCTGAGTTGACGGGGGGTTGCAGGGGGCAGCGCCCCCCTGCCCGGAAGGCCGGGGGTTCGGGGGCGGAGCCCCCGAGAAAAATTTTTAGGGGTATATATATATTTTCTCCATTTTGTGGGCGGTTGCCCTAGCTCCATCATATATATCTTGTTTTATGGAGCGGTTATGTAT
>LTAE01009660.1:0-18183 GCA_001647135.1 Pontederia paniculata
AAAAAATTAAATACTAAATAGTTGTTTAATAATCAAGTGATTAATACTTTAATTATAATTAGTTAAACAAAGATAATTCTTGAGGACATGTGGTGGATTATCTATTTGTCAAATATCACAATGTCATATATAAATATTAAAATATCTAAAATAATTCAATAGAAATCATTAAAAAAATTTAAGAACATTTGAGGCATCTCTTATAAAATCTTTAATAGACAAAACATATCTTTTCAATATATTGGGTACATAAAAAATGTAAAATGAATAAATCTTACAACTATCATGATGCAAATGTTAAGATAATTTAAAAATAAATGAAATAACTAATGAATCGAATTTTGAACTAGAAGATGAACATGTGAAAAATCACCTGTATTTTGAACTAAAGTAAGATAAAATATTAATTTATAACTAAAAATAAATATAAAAAATCTCACAAAAAAAGAAAGTGGAGAAACATGCCTAAATTTCTTCTATTTATAAAGAGATGTATAAGGTTGCTAAATAACTATCTAATAATCAGTTACTAACTAACCATCCACTAATAATTAAATTCATATTTTAATTTAATTAGTTATATTATAATAAATTAATATATTAATTATTTATACTATTAAACACTTGACAACATTAGCTTTTGCCAAATGTCATTTCCTCCTTCAAATTTTTTGCTTTTAATATAGTATAGATTTTCTAAAAATTAAAATTCAAAACAAAACTAAGGGGTTTCACTGATATAATGCAGCGTAACGGCATGTGCTTCTTTTTCTGTTATTATGTATAAAACGGCATGCATAAAGTTTGGCGAGGAGACCATTAAAGCGGCCGCCTGTTATTTTCTAACGACCTCTATCTCATTTCGCCGCCGGCGGAGACGCGGCAGTGGCGGGGCTCCAAGAGGCGACCGGAGCTCCTCTCTCCGCCCTGCCATAACCGATCAAAGCCTAGAGGATTCCTTCTCCTCCACTGTTCGATCTCCATTCCGACGCCCAACAATGGACTACCCGAAGCTTCCAATCCGCGCCGTGGCGCCCCGTTTCCCCTTCTTGAGGGCGTCATCGTATCTCAACCACAAGTTCCACCGCAGCAGCGCCTTACTTCCCGTCGCCTCGACGATGGCTTTCGTCGTTGCCATCTACCTCCTGGTCGCCTCCAGTAGTTCGCCCTCGCAGCAATTCGGGATACTAATCGATGCGGGCAGTTCCGGTACACGGATTCACGTATTCGCGGTCAACTCCAACAGAGGAACGATGCCGTCGCTCGATCTTGGGAATACGGCGGTGATGAGGGTGACCCCTGGTCTGTCGTCGTACACAGGGGATCCAGATCGGGCTGGGGAGTCGTTGGTGGATCTGCTCGAATTCGCCCGTGGCAAGTTGGGGAAGGAGCAGTGGGCAGACGTGGAGGTCAGGCTGATGGCGACCGCCGGACTGAGGATGGTGGAAATTGGGACAAAGGAGAAGATTTTGAAGTCTTGCAGGAGAGTTTTGAGGTCTTCGGGCTTCCGGTTTCAAGACGATTGGGCGTCTGTAATATCAGGTTTGATCCATATTACTGATCTTTTCTTCTAACGCGCCTATTTACGAAGTTAATTATTTGCATAAGTTTGCCAAAAAGTTTCTTTATTCAAATTCCTGTTGTTCAGAAGTCAAACTAAAAAAATTCTTTGTTTAGTTCCATTGCAGAGGTGTCTTATAAAAATTTTAGTTACATGTAGAAGAGTGTAATATAACCTAAGTTAAATGAATCTGAATAATAAAGAAAGCAATAATTGGTAGAGAAGCAGTCAGATGAAACTGAATTTAGTATATTCGTACAGTTGCCCAAAAAACTATTAAACTGTTAAGTTAAACTGAGTGCTGAATGCAAGGATTCACATCTCGTATTGTGATTTTCACTGCTGAAAAAAAACTGAAATTCTGCGTATGTTTGCAGGCTCCGATGAAGGTATGTATGCTTGGGTTGCTGCCAACTATGCCCTTGGTACTCTAGGAGGTGATCCTGAAAAAACCACTGGGATAATTGAACTTGGTGGAGCATCTGCGCAGGTTTTTTTGTTATCTTTTTCATGTTTGTTATTATCATCAATTAGTTGCATTCCCTGTCTATCATCCTAGGAAGATTATCACTTATCTTCGTAGTTGTTGGACCATCATATCTTGACTTAATAATTTCCCAACCGTTAATTTATGATTTTTATAGAATATACTATGTTAGAAAACTGTTGTAAAATAATAATTTCCTAGCAGATTTCTGATGTATCCTCTTCAATGTTGATATGTGGAATAATGAAGCATTATACTGAAGCTTGGAAACGTATTATCTTAAAAAAATTTATGTCTAAATTTGAATATTGATTGTCTGTTTACCATGTCTTTGCCCTGAATTTTAATATGTAGCCCTCTTAATGCTATGCATATAAGCTTATTTTCTTAATGAACTTATTTCCATTTTCCTTTTAGGTGACATTTGTTTCACATGAAGCAGTACCCCCTGAATTCTCTCATGCGCTTAAGATTGGGGAAAAGATATATTATGTTTACAGCAACAGTTTTCTCCATTTTGGTCAGGTAAAATTTTCCCAAGTTTTCTTGCAAGTACTTGGTGAATTCTTGCTGGTATACGCGTCTTTAACAATGATTGCATAAGTTTCAGCTATTATGTCATTGCCTTACTGTCTCCGTGTATAATTCTTGGTGGTTGTATTGTATGAATTTGTGTTATGATCTTACCAAATTAGCATCCAAATTGAGATATAGATGGTACTTAATATATAAAATCCTTTAAAACAGATACTTCATACATAAACTCTTCTTCTTGATTGCCTTTACAGAATGCGGCACATGAGTCTCTTCGGGAGCTGCTAAGTTCAAAAGGCATGAAAACATGTAAGTTCCTGTGTTAGGTGTTATTTGCCAGTAAGGATCATATGTTAGCTAATTACCTAAGTGGTTCCCTAATGAAAAGGGAACAAATCTTCAAATTGTGCGACGATTACAGTTTTATATTTGTTTACGACATCTATGTCATATAAGAATCAATTATGAATTTTCCAACCTGATCTTTATACGTGAAGAATGACATTTACTCCATGAAAGACAGGGAATCACTTCTGGAATTTTCAATTCTGATCATTTAAGAATGTAGAATGCATATTTTTCAAAACAGGTTCCATCTGATATACGATGATTCTCTGAATTTGGCAAGCGATAAACAAGATGCCTTTGTTGTAGCCTTTTGATTTCCCAAAGAATCACGACCTTTATATGAATATAGGAAAAGGGCGTCGTAGTTTTTATTATGGCACATGACTTAACATCTCAAGCAAACTTTCTCAATTTTTAGTTAACTGGGTCATGTTGTCCTCCAATGCAGCTGAAGATGGAGATCTTGTTGACCCTTGTTCTCCTAAAGGATACCATCAAGTTGCACTACCAGCATTCAGCTCAAGCGCCAATGACTCTAAGTTAAAAACTTTCTCTCATGCTGCGGGCAACTTTTCAGCTTGTAGGTCTGCTGCAGCATTGCTTCTAGAAAAAGAAAGAGGTATTTCTATGATTAGGGCTGTGTCTCTAATGCATTCATCTAGTTGGAATATGCCAACTTATGTGATATTACTTCTTTGGAATTTGGTTGTCTGATTTAAACATCCCATGTTTCAAGTTATTTGGCATCTGAAATGGAGGAACTTCAGTTTTGATATCTTTTGAGGGGTAACTTCAGTTTTGATTTACTTGAAGCATGTCTATCCATGGCTTCAACATTTTTGTACAACTTAGTGCTATAAGCTAATTATGAGTGGAAGTGAATCAACTTCAGTTTTGATTTATTTTCACTCATCATTAGTTTCTTGCAATAACTTGTACCAAAATGTTGAAACCGTGTATAGACATGTCATGACTTCCATTTGCTATCAACTGCTTATTATTTTTCTAATGCTATTCATTGAATTCCTTTTTCCCTTTTACTTTTCTATATCATCTTTATCCTCGACTTAGCTGCTGACTTATTTTCTTCTTCCATAGGCGATTGCCTTCATCAACAATGTCACCTGGGATCAATTTTCATACCTAAGATGCAAGGAAACTTCATAGCTACTGAAAACTTCTTCTTTACTTACAAGGTTCACATTCGATAAAAGTTTTTTGCAGGCTCCGTGTCCCAAACTCTTGAGAGTACTTAAAATCTGATCATTTTGTTTGACTTTCCTGCCTAAAACATTTACTGGATTAGTTTCCTTTCTCCTTTTAATCACTTTTCTTGATGGTTCTTTTATAGTTCTTTGGGCTGGATCCAACTTCATCTCTATCTGATCTAATGTTGGCTGGTAAACAATTTTGTGAAGAAGATTGGTCAAAGCTGAAAGAAAAATATTATACACTGAATGACGAAAGTCTCTCCCAGTATTGTTTCTCCTCAGCATATATTGTGGCCTTTCTTCATGATACTCTTGGGATTGCTATGGATGGCAGGAGGTATTATTTGTGTTCTTTCACTTGCCATGTTTTCGGCAAATGATTAGCAGACAGATCTGCAGGAATTAGATCTCAAGCAATTTTGAACTTAAATTATTGTCCTATCAAATTACATGATATTCTCTGAAATTTTTTTCAGCCTGTGATGTTTTGGTTTGTTTTGCTTCTCTATAGTAGACGGTTTGTGTACTTATAGCAGTATCATCAACCCTTTTTTTCTTTTTTAGCAGGATTGACTTTACAAATTCAGTCAGTGGCATCCAAGTTGAGTGGGCTCTCGGTGCTTTCCTTCTGCAAATCATGGCCAATATTTCTAACAACAACTCAGGTTGGATGGCCTTGGCATTGGCTAGTCACATTTCCGCTCTGCTGCTTTTGGCGACTTCAGTTGTACTTTTGGCTGCTTGGTTGGTGTCCAAATGGAGGAGGCCACAATTAAAGACTATTTACGACTTAGAGAAAGGTCGCTATATAGTGACTCGCATCACAAATTGAGATATTATAGTATAAAACAATGATTTCGCCAGGAAAAGGCTGACGAGCTCTAATTACAGCTGCTACAGAAATTGATTCATTTTTTGTTATAGAGTGTGCATACACAGCATTTGAAGATTAATATGAGCCCTCGAGTGTATATAGTGGCCTTTTTGTAATATATTATAGGTTATAACTTCTGTATTAATTTGTATACACATTATATTTTGCTCAAGAAGAAAGAAAGTTCTATGTAATTTCTTGTACGAAATTTATCTTGTTAACAAAGATCAGTTGTTTTGTTACTGCTTGTTTTGTTGAAATTTGCACCATGCGTGCATTGCAGACTGAAGTACACAGTGAAGTTGGTGAATACTCGTGGAGACGCTACGCATGCATTTTACCTTATAAGACATAAATTGTTGAGGATAACAAAAAAAATGTTTGAAAACTGTATGTTACGAGGAATTTGGGAAGATGAGGTGAAATTACGAGGGATTTGAGTTGTTTCGATACGATTTATGAAAAGTGAAAAAAAGTGGGAAGGGGTTAAAGAAGTTTATTTCCTCTAAGTGAGAAGGATTTTCCAAATTGATCTGACCAAATTGGTGGAACTAATGGAATACTTTTATTTGCTTTATGCTTAGGGTCAACTTGTCAAAATCTCACTTTAGACATTAACATGTTATGACTTTACGATCTTGAAGTCCTAATTGATATTGATTTTATTTTTATAATTTTATAATATTGAAGTCCCTAATTGATATTGATTTTTTTTTATGATTTTATAATATTGAAGTCCTAATTGATATTAATTTTATTCTGAGAATGTTACAGGTAAGATTTTAGTTTAGGTTTACAATCTTGTCTATATAAGGTCAAAGATGAGAAACGGCGAATTCTCATAAAGTCACATAATATAATATAAAAATTATTGATACAATTTGTTACAAAGATTTCAATTTAAAATCATAAAAGATAGTTATTATCCCGATGTATAAAAAATATAATTATAAGATATTCAAAAAGTAGTTAGTAAACAATATATTTATTATTTTATTATTTTAAATATTCTATATTTACACTTATAAATAGATGAAGAATGAAGTGTGGCATTTGTATCAACTCAATCTCATCATCTTTGAGAAGAAAGAGAATGCGAGGGATTAATTGCTAAACAAAAAAGAAAATTTAAACAAGGGATGAAGTGTGCTATTTGTATCATCTCACTCAGAATTAAAAATAATTTTTAAAATTAATAGATCTGGAGTTCCAAAGAAAAAAGAAAAAGAATTAATATAGAATATATATAAGAAATAGTAAACTTTATATGGATAGTTAAATTAAAGGTAATGAAGCAAAACAAAAAAAATATAAGAATTACTTGAAAGAGTCATATTTAAACTTAACAAAATTTGACACATGAAATTACAAAACTAAAAATAATCTAAATGATTAAAAACGATTATTTTTTAGATATTAAATGCATGGGATATATATTTCTTTAAATTTTCATTTTTTCAATTTTGAAATAATAATAATTTATAATAATAATAATAATAATAATAATAATAATAATAATAATAATAATAATAATAATAATAATAATAATAATAATAATAATAATAATAATAATAGTAGTAGTAGTAGTAGTAGTAGTAGTAGTAGTAGTAGTAGTAGTAAATAAAGTAATAGCTAAAATATGATTTAGTTAAAATCTTAAAAATGTCAAATGTATCCTACAATGAGAAGAAATTAATATCTTAACTATCAACATTATATAATTCAAATAAACTAAATAAAAAAATGAGCTAGAAAATAACTGCATCATATCTAAAATATAAGCTACATTATTTGAATAAAAAAGTTAAAAAATATCAGTAAGATAATATCATAACTATCTCATATCTACAATATATAAAGATAAGTCAAAACAGTCACATGGCATGTTCTCAAGTCATGTATTATATTAAACCAAAATAAATTATTTTTAACTTTGCTTAGGATATTTAAATTAAAGATAAATTAGATAAACAGATATATAAAAAATATTTCAAAAGAATCATAACTCAATTAAATAAAGACACTTTGAAACAAAAAATATTAAACAAAATTAATATAAATAACTAAACAAACAAATCATAATAAATATTTTAAAAGAGTCATAACCAGGAAAGTAAACTAAAAATGACACATGAAATATGATGATAAAAAATAAATCTACATAAGTTCTAACTATTAGATGCATGTGCAATATTGCTTTAATTTTTTTTAATTTAATTATGAATTTTGAAAGTTGAATAATAATATTATTAAATATGAAAAATTCAGTTTATTTTTGTGATAGTTACGAAAGTAAAAATGTCGGTTATATAATATTTTAACAACATTATATCTTAATTAGATAAATCGTATACATATTATATATATATATATATTAAAACAACCACATGATATATTTCTTATGAAGTCACGTAATACAATAATAAATTTTAACGATGTTTGATTTAAAATTATAAAATTTAATTGTTATCTTGATGTATAAAGAAGATAATCATAGAATCTGAAATTATTTTTACGTTTTATTTTAAATTTCTATATTTATACTTCTAAAGAGATAATGAATGAAGTATGTTCACTATAATCCTTTTTAAAAAGAAAGATAATGAAATATCTTAAAGTAAAGTTTTAAATAAAAAAACTTTTATAAATTAATTAATAAATTAAAATGTACAGTTTGCATAATTTTTTTGATGCAATTTGCATTATTTCTCTCTGTCCTCCTTATATGGTAGAGAGCATGTACAATTGTAAACATAAATAAATAATTAAAATTATTTTAAATAAGTAATATGGCATGCTATCATGAACCAACAACTAAAAATAATTTTTAAAATTATTTTATATACAATAAATATTATGTATTCTAAACGTAATGTACAATAAGACATATATATGATTTTAAATTATTTTAATCTGGACCACAAGATTAAATTGACGGTTAATCATATGGATGTTTTACTAAAAAATAAATGAAGAGTGTTTCACCTTCAATAAAATAATAATAATAATAATAATAATAATAATAATAATAATAATAATAATAATAATAATAATAATAATAATAATAATAATAATAATAATAATAATAATAATAATAATAATAATAATAATAATAATAATAATAACAACAACAACAATAACAACAACAATAACAACAACAACAACAACAACAACAACAACAACAACAACAACATAGGTAAATGCAAGAGATTGTGAAAAGTGTCATTCTATTATGATGCCATGTCATCCATATAAATAAATAAATTATCATTTAAATAATGATTTAACAAAAAGATTAAGAGTTTTGACTTATATACTTAGATCTTTTAAACTTTTGAATTTTAATCTTTATACTATAAGTATTATTTTTTTACAATTAACAGTTTCATAATTTTTTTTGAAAAAATAAAAAAAATGAGGACACATATTATTTGCATCGTGATTTTTTTTACCATAAGCACAACATTAAAAATTCTTATTGACATTTAAAACATAACTCAATAGTGTCATTTGGATCCGAGAACTTAACTTCTATGAAGTTTCAAGAACTTGTCGATTTAATAAATTGATATTCTATGGGTGTTTCGATGAACTAAAAAGTAATGATGAGAACTAAAAAGCTAATTTGATAGATTAATTTTAATATGTGTTTAGATAAAATATAGGAATCGATAAGAATCATTTTTTAATGAAGATAATAAGTTTAATTGAATAAAAAATTAACAATAATGAATTATGTTTATGTAATATATTTAAGATAATATAGTAAAATAATTTTTAAATAATTTTAATAAATTATATAAATTAAATATTATGAATAATATAATAAAATAATTAGTTAAATCTAAATTATAATTTAAACAAAATAATAAAAGAATAGTGAAAAGTTAAATAAATAAAATAATCTAGGAAAAATAATAACAAATGGTAAAAAAAGCTTATTAAATTTAAAAATAATGGTAAACATTTTATAATATTTAATAATTAATAAATAAAAATATAAATTAATTTAATTAAATAAGATGAAGAGAGAGTGAATAGAGATAAAGAAAAAAATGTCACGTCATAAAGAAAAAAAAATGGTAAATTATTTGCGTTATCTTTTTGGACACAACCTTGGTACATTATTATAACTTGAAATGCAAATAAATTGTTCTTTTTATTTCATAAAGATAGGGATGCAATTCAATGAGTGTTGCTATATGGGGACGCAAGTTATTTGCGTCGTGTTTTTTTAGGAGAAAACATTAAAAATGTCACTTAAAATACAAAACAATTGTGACTCTCTATTTCTCCTAAAATTAAGACGCATTTTCATTAAAGTTGATATATTCTGACATAAGTTGTTTACGTCATATTTATTATGACACAACATTAAGAAATCATTATAACTTGAAAGTCAAATTAATTGCTTTCGGATTTCAAATAGTGTTGCTACATGAGGATACATATTATTTGTACCATAATTTTTTAAAATATAATGCTTAAAACTTGGTATCACTTGAAATATAAATCAATTACTTCTCTATGATATAAAAATTTTATAATACAATTTAGTTTCTTTCCTATATTATTGAATTTGGAGACGCAATATCAAAGTGTGTTTATGATATGAACTAATACGAATTATAATGGTGCCCTTAATACTTATAATAATCGAGACGCAATAAGCACACGTCTAAAAAATGAACACTTTGTATAAAAATACAACGCTATGAATTGTGTCATTGCGGATGCGTTCCTAGATGACCATTTTGTTGTAGTGTCGGTCCGCGTCTAAGATATAACATGGTTTGTTTCATGTTAGGGTTTCACTCCTCAATCCATCAAATATAGTCTGCGTCAAGGGGCGACACGACTCGTTTTCGTGCTCTTTCAAAAACACATCTCGTGCACTGTGGTGCATCCACTCTCGTATTTAGGGAACACAATATGTGTCCTTCGAGATACGGTTCATGTTCAGTCCGTCAGCTTCATCTTCTTCCCATGAGCAGATCATTATAAATAGTAATTTATACTTTCAAATAAAACGTAATCATCATTATTCTTTAGGCGAAATCCTTAATCCATCACGTTCATTTGAAAATTTTTAAGGTTGATCCTCCTAACTACATACTTGATTATCGTTATGTTTTCTTTCTCGTTCTCCATTCCGCAATCCTCAATCCTCTTTATAATCTTCCTCCTCTTCTGGTCCTTCAAGAGAGAGAGAGAAAGAGAGAGAACTTTAAGTGTTTGGGCTTGGGAAGAGAATTAATGAAGGTCTCCCCTCTCTTAACCTCTATTTATAAGGTTTTTCAGCTAAATTCCAAGTCCAACTCAACTAGAGTTGTTCACGGGTCGGGTTCGACCCGACTCGATCCCAAAGCCGATCTAACCCGATTGATTTTATTCGGATTGGGTCGGATTGACGACAAATTAGTCATTGAATCCGATCCAACCTGATCTCCATTGGGTCGGGTCATCTGTTTACCCGATTGAATTTTTTCATATATTTTTAAATTTTTTATAATGCTTAACATTAATTATATTTTAAAAAAGAAAACAAATATATTTTTTCAATGATTTATAATGATTTTAAAGGATGTAAAGTATAATTTTTAATATATTTTAATTTTAAAATAATTTAAAATTCTTATTAAGAATAAATTGATTTAAATTTAATAAAAAATATATAAAAGTCATCGGGTTAGATCGGGTTGATCAGATTCGAAAAATTGAAATACGTACTTGACCCATTGGTGATCGGGTTATGATCGAGTCTTTTCGGGTTCGATCCAACCAACAATCTGATCCGATCCAATCTCAATTGGATCGGTTCGGATAGTCAAGTTCATCGAGTCGATCCGACCCGGTGAACAATCCTAAACATAACTTAATATCTTTTTATTTTATTAGTTTAAAAAAATTATTATCTATATCCCTGTTGGACTCACGATTTGATGAGCATAATGGCCCATGTTCAATCTGAAAACGGTCCATGTGGGACTTTTCAATCGTGTGGGAGCAACCTGGCTCGTGTCCTATTTGAACACAGTCTTGTTGAACCTTTGTCTCATGATTCGACTTGTTTTCGTAAGTTGAGTGCAACACGGTCCATGTCCTGGTAAGACACAACCCGTATTGGACATTTAATTAATTATTTTTAATTTTCTAAAATTGTCGGGTGCTAGATCGATAGAGCTCTTATTAATAAAATATTTTTTTTATAAAATTTTCATGTGTTGGGCTTTGGGAAGAGATTGGAGGGATCAACCTTTAGGAACACAATTTATATTGATGCCTCTAGGAGACCTTATCTCATACCCTGCTTTTGTCTTAACAAATTGTTTGCTTTTACTAGGGCATAAGACACGTATTATAATTGAAATAAAAAAAAATGTTTTTCTGCTTAGTTGTTTATAACTATAAATGAATTAACACTTTGTTCTTGCTGCATTTGGTAAGCAATATTAGATTTTCTTCTTACATAGCATAATATGCATGGTCATCTCCATAATGACACAAAAGTTGCTATTGTGGTTCATCTCCTAGCACTTAATCAAGGAAATCATGTTCTGCAGTTGTTGCAGGTGATGACGATGAGGAGGGTGGCGCGGCACGATATTCATCATGGATAAGGAAGGATTCTACATTAGTAGTATAATTCGGTGAGGAGGCAGGTGTATCATCATCAATGGCGATCTGTGCTCCATCGGTTGTTGATTGTTCTCACGATTGAGGAAATAATCAAAAGCATCCATGCTAATCATAAGTCTCTCATCATCATCTTCTTGTCATGAGGAGGAGGAGAAGTTGATGCCATGTTCAACGCAGGTACTTAAAAACTTATGAGTTTAGGTTTCTAGGGTCCAAAAATAATTTAACTCAATGTAGAAACTTAAATATAGGTAAATACTTATTCGACTATTTTTTCACTCATTAAAAAAACTTATATTTGTACGCATCAATAATGAATTCGACGATTTTATGACATGTGTTGTAGTGACATTTTGGTTAGTGGAGATGTCAAATTGCAAATAATTATAGGTTTAAATTTAATTTCCTATAACTTTAGTATATTTTTAAGCAACAATCTATATAGCTTTTTTTAATATTTTTATAGTATTTTTTCTTTTATTTTCTTTGTTTAACATTATTTTTTTATAATCTTATTATAATTTTAAAAACTAATATGTTGTAGTAAATTATAATAGATAGTAAAAAAAATAGAATAATATAAGATTATTGAAGTAGTATATTAATATTAGTTTTTCGAATAAGTCTTTCTTTACTATCTCATTTTGTATACCATAATGCTTAAATAAAAAAATAATATGTTGAACTATATTATAAGAAATAATTAGCATGGTAAGATAGTTATGATAGTAACGATAATATAATAATATAATGATAAATATATCTCATAAAGAATGTAGCAATTATTTTATACGCATATTTGTTTATGACATAAATTTTATGAGTTGACTATCTGAATTTATGGGACATCAATTGAATCTATATTAAAAATTGATAATCTTAAAATGACAAACTTTTTGTGGGTTTCTCTGATTTATGAACTTTAATTTCTTTATTATTAATGTTATTTTTTACTATTTAAAAAAATATATATTTGATGCGATTTGTAAGTTAATATTATTAGATTAATATTATATTTAAAATCTATTTATTTACGTATCAAATCTACGATTCTAATATACCCCTTCTAAAATGAAATTAGGTGGAATCTCATACTTGACAACCTTGAAAATATTTCATGTATATGTCGATATGATGATATACAATCACTCAAAGTAATATTCTTGGACGTCGACACCTGATTAACTCCGCCAATAGTAGCATCGTTCAAGATCCATGATGATGATGAAGATGACATCTGAGTGGTTGAGGCAGACAATCGACGACCACCGCCTCATCTTCTTGCATCCAGGGTCCGAACAGTCCATATCTTCATTAAATCTTGACGTGACAGACAAGTTCTTGAAAGATAAACACATGCTTATCAAATCTATAAAATAATAAATATAGAAAATCTAAGTATTTAATGATAAGTGTTCGAGTTATTTTATAAAATGTACACTTATTAAAACCATAAGATAATGAAAGCCCTGAAAAAGTATAAAAGATACTCTAATTATTGGAGGATGCAAATATAGCCATAGTAACCTTTGCACGTGTAAATAGTCAACTTTGCATGATAAATATAGATGTCAGAGTCTAGTAACTAATGAAAAAAGTTATTTACTGTTACGTCATTTTTTATTTGTGTTTAAAACTAAAATCATTTTAAAAAATAATAATAAATAAAAAAATAAAATTATTTTTTCTAATATTCTCATTTGTAACTTCTTTTTTTTCATCTATTCCTAAACTATAATTTTTTAAGATTTGCTTTGAAATTAATCTTGATTGATCACGTCCTCCCGTCAATTCTCTCTAGTTAAGAAATGTAATTTTTACCCTTACTTTCTTAATAAAAAATAAAGTAAGGGTATAAATAATATTTAATAATTTTTAATGATTATGAAATATTTTTATCATATTTTTTTTCTATTTTTGATTTTTTATCTTAATAAGTAAGGTTGAAAATGATATTTTATAATCGTTAAAAAAACTAAAGTTATAGAATTTTGAATGTCTAATGAACTAAGGACTTGATTGATAAATCAAAACAAGTTCATGGACTAAAATTTGTTACTATATAATTTAAGATTATAAGTGAAAAATATTATATTTCAAAGGATGTTGAAGGAAATAATCCAAAGAACAAATACACCAAAATTGGTGTTACAAAAAAAAATCTAAAATAGGACTAGTATCATCCATCAACCACGGAATAGAGTCTCATTAATCAACTATTTAACTTATGATTAAGTCATTTGATTGTTCAGGAATTTAAAAAATCAAGGCTTGATGACATTTTTGGATTCTACATGAGTAACTTCAGTAAACCTTCTTCTTTCAATACATATAGTAGTGGTGGAGCTAAAAATTTTATTCAGGGGTGCACAATTATTCATATAATTAAAAAAAATATTTTAAATATTAATCTATATTTTTGATTAAAATTTTAATCATTTGTTTGCACGGCATAATATATTCAAGATATTTACATCAATTTTACATTTTATTTTAAAATAAAAAAGTGAGAATATTTAAAAATATGAATATGATATTATAACACTTATTCATAATTGAATAAAATAACAATGAAATAAAAAAATTGACTATATTGATATACGTTTTCATAAAAAACATACTTCCTTATGTGTGATAGAATAATAATTAGACATACATGATATAGTCATAGAGTAATAAGTGAAAAGGTATAAAGTGGTATATATANATAGGAAAAAAAGAAAAAAAATAGGGATAAATAATATTTAAACAAGGAGTCAGTGAGAAATGAATCACAAACCTCTCACTTACAAACTTCACCTCTATCCAGGGCAGCCCCTTGCACCCTCATGTCTCTGCCCATGACATATACAAACTCATGAGCGGAGCCAAGTGGGTTCGTGCAAGTGCACCCACTGGAATCATGGAATTTTTATTGACATGTCACTATTAAAATTTTAAAGGTCCATATGAATGTCCAAGAAATAATATCTGTGTAAGAAAATATATGCACATAAGAAATATTTATAAAAAAGTATAATTATCGTTGATCAATTAATTTTACATTGCAATATTAATTTTCGAGCTTCGTCAACTTACAAATACGTTGAAAAAAATGAAATCGAGATAAAAAAATTCATTATATATATATATATATATATATATATATATATATATATATAGAGAGAGAGAGAGAGAGAGAGAGAGAGAGAGACTCTGGTGTAGAGGTTCAATCATAATTGAGTTATTCTTGGACATCAATGAAATTTATTAAGATTGATATTGCATTACGGACATAATATCCCTAAGCCCCATATAGGGTCATCATGGATCTCCTGGACCCTCCATCGAACTCGTCGACATGGAAGCAAAGTTACATGACAATCCAATGCATTAGAATCGAACAATTTGTAAGCATTATGCATGAACGAGTGCCATTACACAATGCCCTTATTTTATTTCATCATATTTTATATTTTCCCTGAAGTTTCTTGTCAACTTTAACTAGTTGGGCTTCAATTTTGTGAAAGATTCAAATAGGTTTAAGTTAATTTAAACCCAATCAACTTTCATGTTTGAGTTGGAGCTTGCTTAAATTGTTCAAATGAAATAAATATGATTTCTCTCTCCTTAGAGAGGTGGAAGGAAGAAAAGAAAAAAATAAAGGAGGATGAGGCATATGAAGAGAAAAAATAAGGGGTTTTTTCTCTTGAAGATTGATCTCTCTTGATGGTGAGGATAGTTGAAAGAAAGTTTTTTTAAGAAGATAGAGAAGTTCTTATTAGAGAGCAAGAAATCAAGAACAAAATCAGAAATGATGATTTTTAAAAGTTTTTTTTATATTGTGATCATAAATAATCACAATAATCAGGTGATATCATTTCTTTAGATTATTTTAGAATTTTTAGAGAATATCTATTGATTTATTCCATTAGATTACTATTTCAGGTTTGTGCAAAATATGAAAGACTTTTAATTCATTTTTTATGTAGTAAAATTACTCTATAATTATCCTGTAACTTTTACCTTCTTGTTGAAGATTTTTTCACATAAATTTTGGTATCACTTTTGCATGATATTATTATCTATGCATAATATTGGCTTGAATTAGTTAATTCATACATATGAATAGAGAGAGAATTTCAACAAGTGGTATTAGAGCAAAGTTGATTTGGGTGTTCCTTTTTATATGTGAATTAAATGAAGGAAAACTATTTCAACATGATGATCAAATTGACGTCAAATAATTATTCAATTTGAAAAGTATGGATTGATGATATTCTCTACTGCAAAAATTTATTTGATCTTGTAGCATTAGGAGATAATATGCCAATAGGAAAAAAAGTTGATAGTCGAAAAAAGATGCACATAAAGGCTGTTGGAATGATTAGGCAGTTTATTGATATGCGTGTTTTCCAAAATATTGTTCAAGAGACAAATACATAAGTTCTATCGAAAAAAATGCAATACATATATGAAATAAATATAGTTCAAAATAAAGCCTTTATCATTAAAAAATTGGTGAATTTAAAATTTCAAGATGAAAATTTTATTACTCAACACTTAGTGAGTTTCAAGATTTAGTAAATCAATTAAGAACAAAGAAAATAGTTCTTAATGATGAGATGCAAGAATTAATATTCCTAAGTGCCTTATTAGGATTGCGAAAAAAAATTGATGGTAACACTCAACAACTTTGCTCCTAATGATGTTGTAATATTTCCATAGTTAAGATTGTTTGTTCAATGAAGAAACAAGGAGAAAGATCATGAGAACATATACTAAATCTTGTCATAGAGAACATGGAGGGAGATATAAGAAGAGGTCCTAAGGCTTTGTTTGGGAATTAATTAATGGAGATGTGAAATGAGGTGGTGGAGTATAAGGTGGGTGGTGGAGTGTGGTTGATTATTATTAAACTCATGTTTGGATAAAATTTTATGGTAATGGATGGACTAAACTAAATTATGTCATGTTTAAATAATTTAAATAAAAGTTATTTATATCCTTTACTATATATAATTATATATGACCCTTAATAAAAATAATGTTATTATATATTTATTTGATTTATTTTAATATTTATATATTTATTTTTAATTTGTATCTCTTTATATGTTTTTCTCCTAATGTATTTTGTTTCTTTTTCACAATATTTTTATCTTTTTATTCTCATAAAAGATAAAGATAAAAAAGATAGAAGATGATAGATAAATATAAAAAGAGTGAAAACATTAATGTTATCATTACACCAATAAAAATATTGTTCAAATGACAATATTTTAAGATGCTAAAGTAAAAAATATCATAAAGATAATTATTTATCATAAATCAAATAAAAAAATAATTAATTTGAAAAGAAAAAAATATGATGACATTGAATAGATTTAAAATATTATTACAAAAAGTGAGTTTGAGAAAAAATAAATGTGAATTGATAGAAATTAAACAAATATAATTATTAAATAATTACAAAATAAGATAGAAAAAAAGTTAAACCAATAAATGAACTCAAGTCAAATGTTTCTATATCATAAATCAGAACAATATTATTTTAAATAAATTATGTCATAATTTTAGAAAGTCATTTAAAGAGATAGTTTTGCCTAAAAAGTTTCATCCTCCCTAATTCCACCAATTTGGTTGAATGAAATATTTAGAGTTTGAAGGAATGAGTCACCCTTCCAAACCCCTTATGACCTCTATAATTTTATCCAAACATGATTTCCACCCACTCATCTTCCACCTAATTCCTCCTATTGCCACAATCCAAAGAAGCCCTAAGGCTTTGTTTGAGAACTAACTAATGGAGGGGTGGTATGAGATGATGAAGTATCGGATGGGGTGATGGAGTGTGGTGAAGTGTGATGAATTATTATTAACTCATGTTTGGATAAAATTTTATGATGATGGATATGTTAAACTAAACTATGGCATATTTGAATAATTTAGATAAAAGTCATTTATACCCTTTATTATATATTAATATTTATGACCCTTAATAAATATAATATTATTATATATTTATTTTATTATAACATTTATAGATTTATCATTATTTATATCTCTTTATATGTTTTTTCTCTTATATTTAGTATTGTTCTCCTGTCAATGTATTTTATTTCTTTCACAATATTTTTATATTTTTATTTTTTTGAAATAAAGATAAAAAAGACCGAAGATGATAGATAAATATAAAAAAGAGTGAAAAATTAATATTATTATTACATAAATAAAAAATATTGTTCAAATGACAATACTTTAAGATGCTAAAGTAAAAATGATCATACAAATAATTGTTTATCTCAAATTAAATAAAAAATAACAAATTTGAAAGAAATGTTATGATGACATTCAATAGATTTAAAATATTATGACAAAAATATTAGTCCGAGGAAAAATAAATGTGAATGAATAAAAGTTAAATAAATCTAAGTATTAAATAATTATAAAATAAGATAAAAAAAGTCAAACCAACAAATGAACTCAAGTTAAATATTTTTCTATCATAAATCAAAATAATATAAGGAAGAATATTATTTTAAATGAA
>LTAE01009661.1:4739-16543 GCA_001647135.1 Pontederia paniculata
TCAAGTTTGTGTCCAATCTACAAGTTGTTAAAATTGTCAATAAATGTCATTGTCAAGTTTGTCATCTATCTAGACAATCAAGATTACCTTTCGTACTCAGTAAATTTGTATCATTGCAACAATTTGATTTGGTTCATATAGATGTATGGGGTTCTTATAAATCTCCAACATATGATGGTTTTCGTTATTTCTTGACAATTGTTGATGATTGTACTCGGATGACTTGGATTTTTTCTTTTGAAGTTGAAATGTGAAGCTGAGTTGTTCCTCAAACAATTTATTCTGTTGATTCACACTTAGTTTAACAAATATATCAAAGTTATCAGATCTGATAATGATTCAGAATTTACAAATAATAGCTGCAAAAGTTTTTTCCTTGAAAAAGGAATTATACATCAAACTACTTGTGCTTATACTCCTCAGAATGGTGTTGTGGAACGGAAGCATCGTCATTTACTTGAGGTTGCTCGAGCACTTCGTTTTCAAAGTTCACTCCCTATTCGGTTCTGGGGAGATTGTGTGTTGACAGCTACACATATTATCAATCACCTTCCTTTGGCCGTCTTGGATGATAAAAGTCCTTATGAGAAGTTATTTGGGGATGCTCCAAAGCTTGATTATTTCAGGGTATTTTGTTGCTTATGCTATGCAGTAACTACAAACAATTCAGACAAATTTTCTCCAAGGGCAGCAGCTTCTGTGTTTTTGGGATACTCAAGTACACATAAGGGATACAAATTATTACATCTGACTACAAACAAAATTTTTGTGAGTAGGGATGTTATTTTTCGTGAGGATTTATTTCCTTTCTCTCATAGTGATAATTCAGATTTGCTCATTCCTACAGCTGTGAAAGATGGTTCAGAATTTGATCCATTCTCACCAGTTATTGTCTCTCAACCGTCATCTAATCAGAATTCTGATATTCATGGAACTTTATCAGCTCCTCCAGTTTCTGTTCCTAGTGATACTTCTGATTTATTTTCAGATGATCACATTCCTATTTCTGGTGATACTTCTGATTTATTTTCAGATAATCACATTTCTGCTTCTGATGATACTCCAAATTTTCAGACTGATCAAAATGATATTCTGGATACTCATCTTGGTCATACTGATACTCCATCTACTATGGTTAATAATAGACCAAAATGTGCTATCAAACCTCCTCTTTGGCTTCATGATTATGTTACTAATGTTGCTTCATGTTCAGATAACTCTACATATCCTATTTCTGCTTTCATATCTTATTCTCATATGTCGATGCATTATCAATCTTTTCTTGCTAAGATTGACTCTATACATTAACCTACAACTTTTTCTGAAGCTATGGAGAATCCTTTGTGGGTCCAAGCAATGAAGGAAGAAATAGATGCACTGCAGTTGAACAACACTTGGGATGTTGTGGACTTACCTCAGGGTAAAAAAGCAATTGGCTGTAAGTGAGTATTTAAGATCAAATTCAAGGCAGATGGTGAGGTGGAAAGGTATAAAGCTCGCTTAGTGGCCAAGGGTTACAATAAAAAAGAGGGTATTGATTATACTGAAACTTTTTCTCTTGTTGCGAAGATGGCAACAATTCGTTCAGTCATTTCTATTGCTGCTCAACATCGTTGGCCTCTCTTTCATCTAGATGTGAATAATGCCTTCCTCAATGGCGACTTGTTTGAGGAGGTTTACATGCAACTTCCTCTTGGTTTTCGCAATCAGGGGGAGAAGATGAAGGAAATAGATTGCGGAAGTCTTTATATGGTCTCAAACATGCATCATATCAATGGAATTTAAAGCTCACTCAAGTTCTTTTAGTTGCTGATTATTGTCAAAGCAAGCTAGACTATTCTATGTTTACAAAGAAGGTTAATGATTAGATTGTTGTCTTCTTAGTATATGTGGATGACATCTTACTTACTGACAATAGTGTTCAGCTCATTGAGGAAGTGAAATATGTTTTACAGAGTAGTTTTCGAATCAAAAGTCTTGGAGAATTGAAATATTTTCTTGACTTGGAGGTTTTGCGATCAGAGAGAGGTATAATTATTACTCTGGAGCAGAATTTGAAGTTAACTTATGCAGAGTTTGATAGGATATTTGTGAAGAATAGCACATATAAAGTATTAGATGATCCAGGTCCTTATCAACGACTAATTGAAAGACTAATATACTTGACAATAACACGAGTAGATATTTCTTTTGTTGTTCAACATCTTAGCCAGTTTATGAAAGAGCCGAAACAATCATATTTATATGCAGCAAAAAGAATAATAAAGTACTTGAAGAATGAACCAGGGATACGTTTGTTTTTTGAAGTTGTGCAAAGTAAGAAAATGGAAGTATTTTATTATGCAGATTGGGCTGGTTGCATGTTGACTAGAAGGTCTGTGACAGGGTTTTGTGTAAAGGTTGGAGGAGCCTTGATCTCTTGGAAGTCCAAGAAGCAAGAAACTATTTCTAAATCTTCGACAGAATCTGAATATAGAAGTATGGCTGCAGCTTTGTCTAAAGTTATTTGGTTAGATAAGATTTTTGCTGAACTTGGAGTGGAGTTGTTAAAACCAATCCATGAACTGTGATAACAAAGCAGCAATGCATATTGCAGCAAATCCTATTTACCATGAAAGAACCAAACATATTGAAGTGGATTGTCATTTCGTAAGAGAGAAAATAAAGACAAGTTTCATTCAGACAAAGTATGTTACAACTACAGAGCAGGTGGCAGATATCTTCACGAAGGGATTAGGAGCAAAACAACATCAGCATCTACTTACCAAGTTAGACTTAATAAATGTTCATAAAGCCTAACTTGAGGGGGAGTGTTACAAGATGGATGTTGTAAATATGTAATTATGGATGTTACAATTTTCTGTTTTTACTGTATACTGACTAATGGTCGCCTGGTCCATTAATCACTTCATCAATGGACGCCCGCACGGTTGATCAACGGACGTCCACTCTATAGATGGACGACCGAATGATTGACCACCGGATGTCCACTCTATCAATGGACGACCGTGCGCTTGAGTACTGGACGTCCGCTCTATCAATGGATGACCATGCGCTTGAGCACTGGACGTCCGCTCTATCAGTAGACGACTGAGTGGTCGACACAATGGAAGCCCGCTCTATCAATGGACGACCGTGTGCTCGACCACTGGACGTCCGTTCTATCAGTGGACGTCCGGGCGCTCGACTATCGGACGACCTCCATTGTTCGTTCCATCAATGGACGCCCATTGATTTCACGATCATTGGTCGACCAAACTAAGATATTTTTTTTTTGTACAGTATAAAAGCAAGAGAAGGGGAGTTAGTTAGACACACTTCTTCATAATAAAAATTCCAGTTCAAGTTTTCCCCCCAATTCACTCTTTGCAATATGTTCTTGATACGTGTTCTTGAGCTTCTATGATCTCCAATGGTGTTCATGGAGAATTCTTCCAGATTGCTCAATTCTTGACAGGGTTGAGTGCGGCCTTCGCGAGCGGCGTGTCGCTGCGGCCGATCAGGTGTGCAGAAGCTGGCGCGAGGAGGTAGCCTTCTATGTCGTCTCTGTCGTCGCTGGTGGTGGTGAAGTAGCCCTCGTGTACGAGCAAACGCATGAGGCGGGACAGGCACTGAGCGCACTCTGGCGGGAGCGCAAGGTCCACGACAAGCTCTTGGAGAGTCACCGGACGGCCAACCTTCCGGTGGATGGCGTCGGGGATGTCGAGTTCGATGGCGCATTTGATGGCCATGGAAGAGATGAAGGCCACGGTTGTGTTAAAGACATGGGAGTGGGATTTGATCAGCAATGGCAGTGGCCGCAATGCCTCATCGTCTTCCTCCTTGTAATCGTTTCTTTCAAGAGATGACGACGGCGCCATTCTAATTTTCTTTAATTTGTGGGAATAATAAGAGAAGGGTCCAAAGGATCGATATGAAGTTTGGTTGATGGGGAGAACTCGTATTAATAGTTGAGCAGCCGAAGGTTGCAAAATAAAATTTAATCAATTTTTTTAATGATCCACACTCCGTTTTTTGTAAGCATGCATTGTTCTCTGAATCATTTCAATATTGTGCACCATCTTATAAAAAAATGAACTTGAGATTGATTCATAAAAAAGGTAATGTAATTCTAATAAAAAAATTATATTCCACACTCGTAAGAAACATATGATATTAACAAAAAAATATTATAATATATGGCTAAGAAAATATATAAATTATATAATATAATAATAAATAATTAGTTTTAATGAAGTAAATAAATAACAATATTTTTTTGATAAAAGGATAAAGTATTAATCTATATAATTGATTTTATTGGGAATTGATAACTTTTAAGAGGGATTAATTAAGTTATTTATTAGTATAAAATATAGAAGGGTAAAGATGGGTAAGAAGGAGTAACATTAAAATTTTAGAAGTGACAATAAGGGCACCTTTAGATTAAATCTCAATCTTTATAGTTCCCTTGAATATGAACCATATGCGTGTAATAGAATAATAAGTAAATTTATATGATATATTCATACGCTAACAAATAAATTTGTAAAATATTTATATATAAATTTTTTTAATGAATTAATAAATCTTAATACAATATAAATAAATAATATTTGATGAAACAATGTAATATAATATAATATAAGATTTGAACAAAGTAAAAGATAAATAATAAGAAATAGAAGATAGAAAAGAGAGAATAATTACAAAAAGTAAAGAGAAAAAAAACTAATGTCAAGAGAATGCAAACAAAGAGCTGACGTGATAGACCACAATTATTCATCTTAATTAGCAACTTATATTTTTGTATTATCATCATAATTTTTAAATTTTTATTTTAGCTAATTTATATTATTTTGAACTCACGTCTAACTATGACGAATATGATTTAATAAAAATATTTCGGATTCAGAACATTTCTTTGTCCTTGAATTAATAGTGATGCAATTCATGCCACATATTTCTCATTAATCACCTCCATTATCTCCGTATCATAAATTAAATGAGTGGATACGAATAAATTAAGTGGATCTCCGTAAGTTGATGCAGCTAATTATCAGGTACTTCCGGAGAATAAATGGATCTCCCTAAATAAATGTAAGCAGTTAATTATCACATACTTTCCAAGAAACAAGATTATCATTTTTTTGTGACAATGAAAAAAGTACATGTACATACTGTTGCAACTTGCAAGAGTAATATTTATTAAATATCCTTCAACTTTAATATTAGCTTAAATATTTTTTCTAAATTTAATTCATAATAAAAATATCCTTTAATTTTAGGTTTATAATTAAATTATATACTGTTATTTATGTCATCTAATTTTTTTATATTTCAAAAGATCATATATTTTCATGCTATTATAGTATACTGATATGGTAGACTTTAAATTTTAGAACAATATATTAAAAAATCTTTGTGAACAAAATAAAAAAATGAAATGAATCAATAAAAATAAATATAAAACTAATTTTAGAATCAATAAAAATTTCAAAATAAATTACTTATAAATAATATCATTATAGCATAATTTAGTTCACAATTTTTTAAACTACTGATATTATTATATCGATGGTTTAAAATAAAAGTGTATAAATTTTTGGTTTCAATCCCATTTATCAAAAAGGTCATATACCAACTTGCATGTACTAGACACTTAAAACACCAACTTACTTCTTAAATGTGGTTGTGCTGAAATCTTAAACCGATGGACCGGTCCACCCAATACGTACTCAGCGTTCGTCAATTAGTTTTATACCGGTCTATCATTTCTTCACACCGGTTGACAATTTCATCACAAAGGCGGTTGTTCTCCATTTATCGACTTTTTCTTCACATCGATTAATCGTTCCATATTAGAACCTACAGACACAAGTTTTGGTTTGTCCCTTTTATGCCCTATTAAACTCTAATTCATTTTAAGTAATTTCTTCTAAATTTTCATATGAAATTAAACCTAAAGCAATTCCTAATAGAACATACAAACATACAATTGAATTCAACATAGATCACTCATGCAATTCATTAAACACATAACATGCACGTATTTTTTTTCTAATATACCATCGGACTTTTCTTCTAGGACTTTCTTTTTCCTAAGACCAATTGAATTCAATTGAATATTTAAAATATAAACGAAAAGAAAAGATCCCCTTTACATATTTTAATTTGTGCCCTTCATAATTTCTTCTTATAACCTCTTTTTCCTCTTCTTCTTATAGGAACCTCATTTTCTCCTTTTTTTGCAACAACCTCACCTCATCTCTTCATCCTTTTCCTCATCAGAGCTTGTACTGAATTTCCAAGATTGACAATGACCAAATGAGAGGAGAGAAAAAAAAAATCTGGCAGTTGAGTTCTTATATGATTGTTAGTGGAGGGGCTCATCTTTTTTTTATTTCAGGATATTACAATAATTAAATAAAATGAATTTGTAAAAAAAACTAGTTTGTATATGGACAGCACAATAGAACTTTCGTATGCATTTTAATTTTTTTTAGGAAATATAAGATTCAAAAAATAAAATTATTAATATCGAGATTAATACCACACAAAACAAACGTATAAAAGTGACGTTGCATACTCGATGCATGCATAACACATATTTCTCATCAATCACCTACCAGCCATAAATAAAACGGGTTGGTTATGAATAAGTTAACTAATTGGCAGAAGCTAACTATCACATACTTCCCAAGAAAGAAAATACCGACACAAACTAATTGGCGCACAAGATTATGATTGTTTTGTGTCACTTAACGAAAAAAAATAATATTTCACTTTTGCACTTTTCATGAAAAAAAGATCTTCACATAAAATTCATCATCTATAATATTTTCTATATTAGTCCAATAAATTGTTAGAATATTTTTTAAAAATGTTTTTTCACTGTCCACATGCCACTCAGAATTGCAGTTGGCAAGCTAGTCAATGTTGAGACCTAACCAGTGCTGGTACGGGGGTTGAGTGGCATGTTTCGACAACTAACATGTCATGGAATCAATCAATTAAAAAAAGTTTGATAAGTGCCTTACATAATCCTCATGAATCCGATTGTGACACGCAAAAGAAAAATGGTGGATTTCTTCGATGTAATAAAAAAAAATGTTCCGGAGGGAGAAAAAAACTGTTCACGCAAATTGATTGACAAGGAAGTGTTGTAGGTTTTCTTCGATGTAATAAATTAACATTCAATTAATCAAATATATATAATCGAATTTGACTTCTGAAATTAAATTATGTACATGGTGGTTTAATTGAGTAAAATCAAATTATGTATAAGATCTAAATTTTGTTTGAATAAAATCAATCTCAAGTTCAATTTTTTATAAGATGGTGCACATTGATTCAGAGAACAATGCATGCTTTCAAAAAACGGTGTGGATCATTAGAAAAATTAATTAAATTTTATTTTATAATTATTGATGATGTCTTGAATCTTAACTTAGTGATCAACCCTACATGACTTCTCTGCATCACAGTCGCTCGAATAATATGAGGTCTCGTTGCCCGAGTAACAAGCATGACGGAGGACCACCCTGCGAGGGTTTAAAAGCGAAGCCTTCGAAATCTAGACAATTCTAAAATTTATATTTCTTATTTTGTATTATGAGTTCTTATATAAACTTTTTAGAATTTAAGTTATTCAGCATGTTGTAATTATTTATTATTTTTCAATCAGTTAATCATGTAGCCTACTTAAAAATGAACTTCATAAATTTTATATCTTTTCTCATAAATCTTATGTCTCACATCTGCAACAGTAGTTAAACTTTCGACTGCTCAACTATTAATACGAGTTCTCCCCATCAACCAAACTTCATATCGATCCTTTGGACCCTTCTCTTATTATTCCCACAAATTTAAGAAAAATTAGAATGGCGCCGTCGTCATCTCTTGAAAGAAACGACTACAAGGAGGAAGACGATGAGGCATTGCGGCCATTGCCGTTGCTGATCAAATCCCACTCCCATGTCTTTAACACAACCATGGCCTTCGTCTCTTCCATGGCCCTCAAATGCGCCATCGAACTCGGCATCCCCGACGCCGTCCACCGGAAGGGCCGCCGTCCGGTGACTCTCCAGGAGCTTGTCGCGGACCTTGCGCTCCCGCCAGAGCGCGCTCAGTGCCTGTCCCGCCTCATGCGTTTGCTCGTACACGAGGGCTACTTCACCACCACCAGCGACGGCAGAGACGACGTCGAAGGCTACCTCCTCGCGCCAGCTTCTGCACACCTGATCGGCCGCAGCGACACGCCGCTCGCGAAGGCCGCACTCAACCCGGCCCAGATCACGGCCTTCCTCGGCCTGAGCGCGTGGTTCCGCGACGCCTCCCCGCAGCAGCCGACGACGCCGTTCCATGCCGCCAACGGCGCGCCTATGTACGAGTACGCTGGGAGGAACCCCGAGTTGAACGAGGCGTACAACGCAGGAATCTCGCAAGACGCGGAGCTGATCGCGGCGGAGGTGGTCGCCAAGTGCGGGTCCTTTCTCCGTGGTGCGAGGTCGCTGGTGGACGTCGGCGGGGGCAACGGCAGGCTCGCTCGGGCCATCTCAGAGGCCTTCCCCCACCTCCGATGCAGCGTGTTAGAGCTTCCTCACGTAGTGGCGGAGCAGCTTACACGTCCGACGAGGACGAGCGACGAGACGGTGGCGTACATGGCCGGTGACATGTTCGAACACATACCACAAGCTGACGTCGTCTTGCTTAAGGTACGGTACGTATAGTACGTCTTTCTATCAGAATACATAACTTATATGTCAATTAAATTAATAGTGTACGTGCAGTACATTCTGCACTGTTGCACAGATGAGGAGTGCGTAAAGATACTGCGGCAGTGCAAGAAGGCAATTCCAGGGAGAGAAGGAGGAGGAGGGAGAGTGGTGCTTGTGGAGGCAGTGATTAATTTCGCCATGGATGCAAGTGAGATGGTGGTGCAGAACCAGCTGCTCATGGACGTGACAATGATGGGAACAAGGGCGTGGTGCAGTGGCTCACCCCTCGACTTGAGCACCGAGAGGTCTCCAGTTCGAATCCCACCGTGGGACTTATGTGCCCCTTTATTTTCAGTATTTCCTTTCAATGTATTAGGCCATAGGCCTCTCTTTGTAATCGAAAAAAAAAAAAAAAATGGACGTGACAATGATTACACTCACAGGAGGAAAAGAAAGGACGGAGAAGGAATGGACAGACATCTTCCATGAAGCTGGTTTTAATGGAGGATACAAAATAACTCCCATCTTGGATGATTTCTTGTGTCTTATTGTCATAACCTCTTTTTCCTCTTCTTATAGGAACCTCATTTTCTCTTTTTTTTTTGGCAACAACATCACCCCATCTCTTCATCCTTTTTCCTCATCAGAGCTTGTACTGAATTTCCAAGATTGACAATGACCAAATGTGAGGAGAGAAAACAAAATCTGGCAATTGAGTTCTTATATGACTGTTAGTGGAGGGGCTCATCTTTTCTTTTTATTTCAGGATATTACAATAATTAAATAAAAATGAATTTGTAAAAAAACTAATTTGTATATGGACAGCACGATAAAACTTTATGCATTTTATTTTTTAGAAAAATATAAGATTCAAAAAATATAATTATTAACATCGAGATTAATACCACGCAAAACAAACGTGTAAAAGTGACGTTGCATACTCGATGCATGCATAACACATATTTTCGATCATCTATATCTCCACCGAAACGGCGCTCTAACTAAGAAACGGCTGCTCCACCCAACATGAATAAGTGACCTGATGTGGATTTTCGATCATCTATATCTCCACCGAAATCCGCATCTGAGTAACCTACAACTTTAAGTGTATCTGCTTGATATGTCAATCTCAACCGTAATTTTCTATTGCTATTTGTAGTCGTGATTGCATGTTAGAGCCGATCTAAATTACTGCCGTAGATTCAGTTACATATTTTGTTGCTCCAGATTTTTACAGATTGCCTGCGATCAATTTTTTAAGCATTTTTTAAATCTCTATTTTGAAATAAATATTTAGAAAAATGCTATTTCCAAAGTATTTATAGTCCGCTATTAGGCCTCCCATTATTCCAAAGTATTTACAATCCTGCCGAGATTTTTTTTATCATTGTTATTCACTGTAAATTTCATTAAATTGTCTACGCTGGCAGTAATTAATTCTGTGATTAATTAATTCTGATTGAATTTAGTCACTAATTTTCTTCTTACCTAAATTAATTTATTTGTCATCAATTATTAGTGATTGGAATTCCATTTTTTACTTGTCTCTCGGATTATTCAGCATTCATTGTTAATTAGTCACTATTTATATATGTAGTACGGATTTAATTTAAAAAAAAATTCATTCGTCATTTCATTATTAATCGCTTCTGTGATTTGATTTCCTTGCTTTGAACTTTGATCACTCTATTTTCCTGATTTGCTAATCTATCATTTGCTCATCATTTTGTTCGCGTCTTCTGTGATTTAATTTAATTTTTGTAGATAATTTATTACTATTTGTTATTCATCAATTCTTGGTGATTAATTCTTGGCATAGATTATAATATTATAATCGTCTATATTTTTTTATTATTTTGATATCGAGAACAAAACATTTAAACATTACTCTCTATTTAAATTTATTTAAATATTTTAATTTCCTCCATGATTTTATTTATGATTTAGCTTCCTGTTATATAAGAACTGTTATATATCATGTGATTTAGCTTTCCGTGAATTTTCATATATTTTTATAATAATAATAATAATAATAATAATTATTATTATTATTATTATTATAATTATTATTATTATTATTATTATTATTATTATTATTATTATTATTATTATTATTATTATTATTATTATTATTATTATTATTATTATTATTATTATTATTATAGCAGAGTTAATTTTTAAACTAATTTTCTGTAGTTAATTATCAACTCTCAGTAATTAAGTTTCGCAAAAGATTGTAATATTACAAGCGTATTTTTGGGGATATATTATTTAATATAAGATTTCTTTATTTAAATTTTGGCATAGATCGAAATTAAATATTCATTCTTAAGTTAGTCATTCTGCTTTAATTTCATATTTTCAGACACTCTAAAATTAAAAGGTAATATTAATTTATTTTATTGATTAACATATTTCTATTATAAATAAGTTATTGTCTCTTCAATTACTACTCAATTTTTATAAAAAAAAAGGGACGTATTTTTGTTTCATTATTTTTTTTAATATTTCTGTTAGAAAGAAATTATTTTTGTCAACAATTTTTATAATATAAATTCTCTTAATAATAATAAATTTTACTTGATTATATAATTCATATTTTGAAGATAAATTTTAAATAATTGCTGTATTTTCTTTGATATTTAGAAAACTATCATTATCAAAATGACGCACAAACTCACTGCTTTTGAGTTGGTCAAGATGGAGCGTCTGAATGGCGCAAATTATGAAATGTGGAGCCGCAAAATATGATATGGGCTTATGTATGACAATCTAGAATCTATTATTGACTCTAATGCTCAGAAATTGCCCAAAAATGCAACGGATGAGCAGACAAGTGCATTTGAGCAGTGGAAGGTCAAGGATAGAAGGACCAGATCTTTCATATTAATACATATGGAAGATGATCTCATTAGGGTCTTCGACACTCATGAGAATGCACATGATCTATGGACGGCTATCAAAGAAAAATATGATTCCAAAAAGGAATCGAATGTACAACTGCTCCTTCATAAATATAACACTTGTAAAATGAAGGAGGGTGATAACGTCATAGATCATGTTAATAAAATGATTGTCATGGCTAAGGATTTAGCCACTGCAGGG
>LTAE01009661.1:25106-38341 GCA_001647135.1 Pontederia paniculata
ATGGAAGCAATGGATGATCAAAGATGTTCAAAAGAAGAAATATAGGTCGTCCGAGGTAACTGGGAGGAAACAATGGTCGATCGAAATATTCCTGATGAAGACAAAGGTCATTCGAGTTAAAGCAGTGGACGACCAGTGAAGTGAATCAGAAGAAGAGAAGTCAAGTTAGGTCATCCAATATGTTTGGGTGTGAACAACGGACGATCGGAGAAGTTTGACAGAAGAAAAGAGAGGTCGTCCGGGGAGTTGTCAGAGGACGACCAAAGCATGTTAGAAGATAAAGGGACGTACGAGAAATTCAGTGAAGAATGAGCGGATGACCAATGACTATGGGAGATAAAGAAAGGACGTCCGAGGAATTAAATTAAGAATAAACGAACGATCGAAGAATGATTGAAGAAGAATGTTCAAGTCAAGTTCGGGTGACTAAAGGATTGATGTTCAATCAGCGGTCGACCAAAGGAGCTAGACAAAGAAACTTGAAGTAAGTAAAGGTCGCCCGACACACTTAGCGAAGAACAACGGACGACCTGTGGAAGTCTGAAGAAGGAACTATGACTGAAGCCCGTGGCTAGGGACGTCCGAAGGTGAACGGTGGACGACCGAAGCACCAAACGAGAGATTGACGGGTGACTTCACCAGAGCAGCGATCGACTGATGAAGAAGAAGTGGGCGACTGAGGAGTAAGTAAAAAGTATTGCACTTACATTAACGACTAGTTTTATGAGAGAGAGATCATATGTTTATGTAAGGGTATAAAATTGGGTCACGAGAGTCTTGGGAGACAACTTTGGCAAATTGCTTAGCGAACTTATAGGCTTAAGTGAAAAGCCTTAGTTCCTCCTTCTCAGCGTTCAAGTGAGAATCCAGAATAGAAGATAGTAAATTCTGTGTTCAAGAGTGAACTCAATTGTAAGAGGTTTCTCTCATTGCCCTCGAAAGAAAGAAATGAGAAAGAAGTTGTAAGGGAGCCTTCACCCTTAGAAGAAGGAAAGATAGTGATCTCTGGAGATCTCGAGTTTGAGAAGACCGGAGTGGGGACGTAAGCCAAGAGTTCGGCTGAACCTCGTCAACAAATCCATTGTGCTTATTTCCTTCTGTGCACTTGTTTTTACTTGTATTCACTATGTAACTATTTCTGCTGCATAAACGTAGGATAGAGAAAATATTTTTAATACACCAATTCACCCCCCCTCTTGATGCCATCTAGACCCTACAATGATGACTTGCACATGATAGGGATATGATTGTGTTAATTTAATTTTGAATCAAGTTGCCAAACTTTTATTACTTATGTCTTTTCTTTATTTGACCATGTAATAGAATATTCTCATTTGGCTAGCTGGCTATGAAAAGACTTCACTTGCATTCTAGAGTTTTGTTCTAAAAGTTATTGCTTATGCAATTATGCGTTGTTTATGTTGAATAGTCTTTTGGTCAATTGTTAAGTCAAAGATAAATGTTGTAGCATCTCCAAATATGTCATTTGATGAGGTGGTCTCCTGGGGCGTTACAGAAATTCTAAAGCTGCATTCCACAATCCAAATTTGATTCTGATATGCTCATTCTACGAACACTCCCAAAATTTCCTCGAACTACAATGGAGGAAGCATCAATTAATGCAAGCTTGGACTTGAAGAAAGAATTATATTGCTATACGGAAAGATCTTTTTCAAATTGATTGTATGAACATATTAATTCATTTACGTTTTTATCTTGGTGAACAAGAATTCAAATGTTTAGATAAATGTGATATAAACTAAAGTTATTTTAACAAACAAAGTTTGGTAATATATGGTTGAATTGATATGCTTTAACATTCCCCTACAAGCTAAACATGCTAATCATGTAGTCTTGACTTGTCACATAAAAATTGGAATCTAGCACCACTTAAAACCTTAGTTATGATGTCAACAACCTTATCTTAGAAACTCCTAAAATCTCATTGGCAATGAATCAAATTCTTAATCTATTATTAGAAATCTCATCAAGGACAAAGTGATAGTTCACCTTTATGTACATCGTTAATGGCCCTTGCATTAAAATCTAGGTTTGCAGCAAGATATGTAGTACAAAGGTATTCACACCACAAAATTTGAGAAAACAATGAATTCAAAGAGTCTATATAAAGATCACAATGAAACAAATGAATTCAAATCAGTTCATTAATGGTGTCAACAAGGACCTTGTATTCATATTATGTGGAAGATCGAGATAATGTCCATCATTTGTGTGCCAATGAGGATATGAGATTTGAGCCAAAATAAATAGTATAGTCACCAATCAATTTGCAATCGTATGTCATGACAACCCAATCAACATATGACAAGATATGAAGAGAGTCACGAGGAGCAAAGGCAAAAAAGAGACCATATGTTTTGGTGTTGTTAAAATAACAAAGAATTTTCTTGACATGTTGCCAATATGATAATGGAGTCAGAACAACCTTAAATGTTTGCATAATGGTTCTGCAAAATAAGTCCTGAATTTATTTCTGATGTGACAAAATAAGACTTCCATCCAAGAGATGGATCATCTCAATGCCCAAGAAATAGGAGAGTTTTCCAAGGTCACGAATGAATTGAGCTTCAAGATGTCAAAAAATTGCTTTAGATGAACATGTGTTGGACCTTGTGATGATCAAATCATCAACATATACTAAGCCATACAATAAGCTAAGATCATTCTTGAGAACAAATAAAGATGAATCAACAATAAAAGTCTCAAAATTGAACAATATTATAGCTTGTGGAGTTTGTGAAATCAGGATCATGACACCTATTTAAACACATTATTAGGATGTTCTTCAACAAGAAATCATGGTGGTTGTTCCATGAAGACGATCTCATAAAGATCACCATGAAGAAACACATTTCTAATGTCGAGTTAACACAAACACCATCGTCGAGATGTTGTAATTGAAAGAATCGTACATGTAGATGTTAGTTTGATCATTAGGATAAACTGCAAAGTAATCAACACCGACCTATTGGTGGAAGTCTTTTGCAACAATCCAAGTTTTATGTTATTCTACAGAGTCGTCAGAGTTTGTGAATTTTCTTTGAGGAAGCACTTACTCAAAATTATAGACATAACAGATAACCAAGATACCAAAGTCCAAGTTACATTAACAACTAATGTGATAATTTCTATAGCCATAGCAACACATTAGTGAGAGGACTTATTGTGGCAATGAAGGAGGTAGGAAGTGTAGACTCATGGGAGGTTCTGCAATAAGAGCTTTCGACGATTTTAAGTCGATTTTATGATGATGTCAGACATCTATACCTATGATAGTTGGAAGGATAACCAAGGAACACACTTGGGGGGAATGAAATGCAAACTTATGGTGATTATAAGATGCAAGAAAGGGTAAGTTGTACACTCCACTACTTTGAAAAATTTATAGTCAAGTAAAAAATTATGAAATACCTAACTAGAGAGAGGTGCCATAGAACTAGAGTGGGTAAATGGTTTATCAAATGAACACATGTTCCCATAATATATAACCAAAAGTGAAGGAAACAAATAGGTAAGTAGTGCAAGTGTAGTTCAACATTGTGATATATTTTGCGACTACAAAGTTGGAACAAACTAAACCAATTGGCTCTAGATGTTGTAGTACTATTCATGGAAAGCGTTGAGGACGAATCCTTATGGCTAAATAGAAGGCTATGAACTTTTGAAAAACATGATTAGAGCTGAGCGATCTAAGAGAGAGGGCACCATCTCATTGTAGGTGGTGCTAAGATTATTGAAGATAATGACATTGAAACTTGTTGTGGAGATTTAATGGCAGACAACAACCAACTCATCGACCAAGAATTTGGTTTTGCAAAGAAAGTAGGTAAAATAAATTCATCCCCTTTCTTGGCATTCCACAATCGCATGGTTAAAATGTGAGTATGGGATGACAATTCAAATTCCCGATGGAGGATTTGCGATACTTTATATGATTAGAATCTCCTCAGACAGAGAGGATAGTAACCAACTCATGCGCCATGATTTGATGTTGCACTTGGAGGTATTGATGGCAACATGCAATAAATTCATCAATGAATCCTTTGAGGTCAAAATTGTGAAGGAAGGGGAGAAATTGCATGCACCATAAACGATAGTTCGCGGACGTCACTTGATTGACAAGTTTTGATGAACTTGATTGAACGATGGCAACAATGGTGTTGGCCTAATTGAGGAATTTGATGGAGTAACATATGAAGAAGAATGATAAAATGACATTGAATTAATTTTTAAATAGCTCTAATACCATGAACAAACAATTGTATTACTATCCATAAAGATAATCTTCATATTGATTATATGTACAAATTTATAGAATTATAATCTCTGATGCACGAGTACACCAGATTCAAAGAAGTGCCCGTACCGGGTACGGGTACACCTTCGATACACGTGGATACGCATCGGGTACGTCCTTGTACATACACCAATAATAGAAAAATTCTTTCAAAATTTGGGTATGTCTTCGGGTACGCCCAGGTATGTTTTTGGGTACTCATAATAAAACATAAAATAAAAAAATAAAGAAAATTTGAGACAAGGAGGAAAAAAAGCAATCACAAACTTCCTCTCGGGCGTTCTGCGTTCCTAGGAGAGGTGGTGGAGGAAAAACTCAACATCCTTACTTCGTCTAAAGAGGGGAGGGAGGAAGAAAAACACCGATGGAAAATAGAAAAATAAAGAGTCGTACCTCCTCCTTTGTTTTGCTCGCTTCCTCCTGTGTTCTTCAAAGCTTTCCAGTATGTCTCTTGCTATGCTGATAATCGTCTTCGTGCCTGCCTGCATACCGAATTACTTCTACTGCTTCTGTTGGTACTTGTTGGTGCCTTGCATCTTCTTGCATCACAATTTCTTCTTCAGTCCAAAGTCTCTACATCGGCTACTTTTGCAAAATGATGGAAAGGGAGACAACTCATATACAATAAAAAAGGGACAATGAGTGCATTATGGACATTAATTTATTACATTTTTTAATAAGAATTATGGATAGTTGTGTTAAATAAAATTTGTTTCTAATATTTTTTTCCTTATTATTTTTCAAATTCTTTAAGATTAACTTGCTATTTTAACTTATAAAATTCAGCTTGTATTACATATATATATATATAAATATATATATGTAGACGTACTCGTACCTTATATTTTTAAAATTTGATGTATTATGTACCCGTACCTATGCAACATATATTATAATTGTATTTTGCTGAACAAGTATCCACTGTACATATAAATAAATGCTATATAAATTGAAGCTAGCGACAACCAATAAAGGTTGATAAGATATAGTTGAATTAAATATGCTCTAAGAAGGGCGACAGTGGAATTAAGGTTCCCTATAGTGATTCGTGTTAGTTGGTTCTAGAGCCAAGCATCATTTATTTTTCTTTTTGTTGTCACCCAAGTTTCTGGAAAGCGGTATCAATTTTTCAATCCACGCGTGATGTCGTCTCAGATTGCATGTCTAGCTGTGGCAGTTGAGACTCATGGAGATCATTTTGCGTCTATATTGACTTAAAATCGTGACCTACTTAAGCAGAAAAGAGTCCGTTACGATCCCATCACAACTGGTTGGTGTCATTTGTTTTTTTTTTCTTGCCCCTTCTCGCGGTCTCTTTTTTTTTCTCATTTTAACAAATCAATAATTTCCCAAGAATTTTCAGAACCCAACTTTTTATTCACCAAATCAACTCAAAATATTATATCAATTTTGTGGATGTCCACCGGTAGCCGGAGATAACGAAGATTGGAGTGTACCTCCCAACACTATATTTGTGGGATTCAAATTTATAGCTACTAACATCTCAGTTTAAAGGTCGTCGTAAGAAGGCAGAAATTATAATGATTCAAATAAATACTGAATCTCCCCTATTTTCTTTGAACCTTTACGTATCAAATTCAGCAAAATGCGTATATCATAAAAAGTATTGTCAAGTGATAAGGAACTTGGAGCGTGGCAATCAACATGTGCTCGAGCAAGTACAAACTTCGATTCCTCGTGCTTCCTTAAGAACTACTAAGTATCGATCTTTCTCATCAAGAGATCTACTCCAAATTCCGGCTCCACGATCAATCTCAACACAGGCGAGTGCGAGTAGCTCTTTGCCAAAGAGAAGCTGAAGTTTAAGAGGATGAGGGAAAGGATGACCTTCAACTCGGCCATGGCGAAGGTTTGCCCGAGACAGGTTCGTGGCCCCGCGCCGAAGGGTACGTAAACCTGCGGGTGCTTGCACGCCCCCTTGACGCCATGAGCAAACCTCTCAGGGTTGAACTCGTGCGCATCAGCTCCCCAGATGTTGGGATCGTGGTGCAGCATGGACACCAGCACGAATATGCTGACGCCTTTGGGGATCTGAACTCCTCCAAGCTTCAGATCTTTCAGCGCCCCTCTCGCCACAAAAGCTCCAGGAGGGTACAACCGCAGCGTCTCCTGGATCACCATCGTCAACTGCAGGCAACAAGTAAATGGGGCATGGATCTCATCGTTCTTCCAGATGCTGCATGCAAATTGGTGTGAAGGTTTTACTTACAGTCTTCATCTTCTGCAACGAGGCGGCATCCGGCAAACGGCCGGCGCCGCGGACCTCCACGGCCTCGGCGCGAGCTCGGGCTTGCCATTCCGGGTGCAGGCCGAGCAACATCAAGCACCAGCACGCGGAGACAGCGGATGTTTCGTGCCCGGCGAAGTATATGTTCTTGCAGTTGTCTATTATGAATCTGTCGGTGCTCTCGGTGCAGCCCCAAGCGCCACTGCTGGCGCTGCGAAGTATGGCGTGCAGCAGGTTTCGCTCCGGCGTTGGATGGTCGCCTCCGGTGCTTCCCTCCTGCACTATTTTCAAAATTTGTGAGTTGATCTCTCTGTTCAGCCTCCGGACTTCTCGGCTTCGTCTTGTCAGAAGGTATCTGCCAACAGTTAAACACACGAGTTACGCTGGATTGCATGCCAAGGTATCTGCACAGTAAATTGAGTTCTGTATCAGAAAAAGAATGATAAGACTACTTGAGTCCGGGGATCTCTGCAAGGGCGTTAGATTCTGAGATGGCCTTCTGTAGAGTTCTCAGCTTGGAGAACAAGGTCCTCCCTTGCATGTAACTGCTTCCGAAGCAAGCTCTGGATATCACATCTGCTGAGTAGTTTCGTAGATCCTGGTCGACGTTGATCTCTGCAGTTCCTCCTCGGACCTGCTCCTCCCATGACTTCAGCAGTGGAAGGGCAGAATCCACCATCAGATTCACCATTCCCTGCATTCAGATGTTCCATGTCCATTTTTATCTTTTTCGACCAATATCCATCATTTTTGTTAGAAGAAAGGATTACTAGAACATGACAATCCTAAGTTACAATATTTTTTAATTAAGTGTGCCAATCAAACTTATTCCCGTTTCCATTTTTAGAATATTCACTAGTTGTTAGTACTTACTATCGTCCGTGAGCTTTGAACTCATCGACCACACAATTTTAAAGCACATGTGAAGAGTTTGATTGTATATAAGTTAGGCATCACTTTTATGTTCGATCAGGGTAACAAAAAATTTCGAATTCGATTTTCACTTATTGAACTTGTATAATCTTTATTTTCAATCCTTCTTTCAGGCTTTGAACCTTCTTTTGTAATCGAAATTTATTTTATAAGAAATGATACTCTTACAAAAATTTTGAGTAATTGTTTCCAACCCCATGGTTTAAGGTCATTCACCTATTAACAATGGTGTGATCTGGTGATCTCGAACTTCAAATTCGTGATATATACTACTCTTGTCGACTCTCCCAGCAAACAGTAAATTTATTCATTAGGCTAATAATTCTCTAATTGGGAAAAAAGAAAAAAAAATAGAGTTTATTCACCTTAACCTTGTCGGAAAAGAATTCGGGGGCTATAATCTTTCTCTGGTAAGCCCAAGAATCGCCATTTGATTTCAGAATGCCATGACCAAAGAGAGGCTCATGCGTCTTCATCATGTACGAGGGCTTTCCCAAATCCAGAGATGTGCAGAGGCTGATCTCCTTGACAATGTCAGGGTGGCTCACATGCAAGGCAACCACATTTCCCATCGAATATAAATATAATGGACCTGAAAAAAAAAAACAAAGGACAAAAATAAATTATGTAGTTGATTTCAGCAATGGCTGATCAATTTGTATCGACTATATTAATCTAATTATATTTCGCATGATCTGCAACATATACTGAACAGTTCATGTTATGCAGAGGTCGTTGATTAAAAAAAATAAACATTAGAACCCAGGGCCAACTACTTGTATGTGAACCATTTATATTACAGACAGCCCCTATTTGTTGTGATGACTGATGAGTACATGTGAGTGTCTTCATGTCCTCAAGCATGATGATAAAAAAAGTATGCTTGGTGACATAAATCCGTCTCTATATACGACATACCACTATTGTCATGTACCATTATTATACTTTATCTTATACCCAAGGCCCATGATGTATATTCAGAAATTTAATCAGTGTTAATCGATAATTGAGAATATTAAAAGAAAAACTATTTATCAACAATTCAAAAATATTAAGTTATTTAAGGATAAAATTATTTTTATATTTATATTTTTAATTTTAATAATTTTTCTTAAGTGTAGGTTGTTGATAGTTTTATTCTAATCTAGTCCATGACATAAATGTTTAATAAGAATTCCTTTTGACCTTTTATTTGACTAATAAAATATCGTGTAATACAAGGTAGAGATTGATAAAAAATAAAATAGGAATGAAGGAAGAAGAAGTCACTATAACTAATCACAAAAATATCATTAAGCACCAGAATTATATATATATATATATATATATATATATAGCAATTAAGTGCTAGAAGAACATTAATGAATTATTTTCAAGTGTAAGCAATCATGATACATGTTTCTTTCCTAATTTTCCTTTTATCTAGAAGTCTTTTAGATATCTTTGTTTTTTCTATGTGTTAAAGGTGACTAGAAAAAGATTTAACCAACAGAAAATATTTTGCAACTGACCAAAAAAAGTTTTATGTAAAAAGATACACTGCTTAGGTGCTTTTTGTGATGGACAATAAAAACAAATAATTTTTTGAAAATATTTTTCTCATAGGGACGAATTCACGCAAATATTTTCATGATGTGACAACAACCATAGACTTTTGCAACAATCATTTGTTGCACAGTTACACACGCGACAAGGCTACTTGACGACGATGGATGTGGGCGGTCACATATAATATAACGTGCAATCTACAAACTGGAACAACGAAAACACTGTCATTGTTGACTTCCTTATTAGCTTAATGATAACAATGTTCTTACTTAGGACTTTGTTCAGCCCACTGTGTTTTTTTCTTTTTACTTCAGCTTAGTGGAGATTTTCCTTAAACTTGAATAGGAGAAGGTACAGATCATACAGTAAGAAAACAGGTGTTCTTAGCAATGAGAATATGATCATCTAAAGTAGAATTTTATAACATACCATATTCCTTTCTCCATTGCTCAAAGTATGGAAAGATGCTTGATGTGTAGTCATGCTTGATGGCACCTCCTCCTCCTCTCCCTGCTGCTTCAGGCTTCTGTGCAGCCATGCCAAGCTTCTTCATCTCCAGCAAGTTCCCTGACAGGAAAGATGGCGGTGGCCCTGTTATCCCTTGCTGCCTCAACTTACTACGGATGGCTTCAGGTTGCAGCCATGCAACTACATAGAAGTACAAGGCCAAGCTACAGATCGCCACCAAGCATAAGGAAAGCAAAAGCTCCAAGTAGACCTCCATGTCTACGCTCTCTCTCCCCTTCAAGCTCGATCTTAAGGAGGGTTGTAGTACTAGTATTAATGAAGTACTAAGCTGAATGCATTGAATTTTAGGTGGCTCACAAGTCATTTCAATTAAGATTTAATAAGAAGGACATGGTACCCCATGATAGATTGTAAAGACCAGTATGACATATTATATATGACAAGCAACTGTGCATTATGAAGTTCTTATCACTGAGGGTGATGTCTCTTTACTCTTATCATCAAGGAGTGAAGGCACATCTTAGACATATGGTTAGGGTTGTTTGCTGTTGCATTAATCTCTAATTTAATACCTGCAAGGGCTACTTAATTATATCTGCTGTACTATGCAAGGCAGCACCACATGTCTTCATGGTGGGAAATAGTGATGATAATGCTTGTTTAAAATTAAGGTCGTATTTTGAACACTTGTTAGCAAGCATGGAAGAATATTTTGGTGCACTGATGATTCAACTGTTAGCATACTGTGCAACTGCTGGGCCAGGTGGGCTAACTGTTCTTAAGTACTATTCAAGAATTAAATATTCAATAATTCCTAAAAAAGGAGGGATAGAAAATGCCAATGATAATATAGGGAGCTTTAGACTAGGGTTTAGTCATCTGTTTAATTAGAGCCTAGTAAGACTACTTTCAATCCCATTGTTAGATCCTTGTTCTGACATTTGAGATTTATTATACTACATAGAGATGATGAATGTTTATACTTGAAAAAAAAAGAACTTAGTTTATCAGTAAATAAGTGACTGTTAACATTTTTACTGTTTTACTTAAGAGAAAAGGACCAAGCTAAGGTTTCCATTATGGTCCCTTTAAGGGAGCAAGTCAGCAAGTTACAGGAATGATGTCCTTGAACATATGCAGGCCATAGACTCAGCCCATATTTTCAATCAGCAGTAACTAGGTGGGGTTATCCAACTCATACAGTTGTCCTCTGCCTTCGGCCTGGACCATCCTAGTACTAAATGTCCATATCCACATAAACATTACTGTTTCTCAATTTTTTTTTCAGAGACATACATAACACTATCATATGGTATTCATACACGTATTATGTATACATCCATAAAATATATGAAAAATTAACATGTAGTGAATATGTGAAGTGTTAGATTTAACTTTAATTTGATCCCGAATTAATTTAGCAGTTCATATGTTTGCTAAATAATTGTTAGAGGAAAATGGGGTATTGAGCACTTTTTAGCCGTAGGATAGGCTTATTCAGGCTATTTGATAGCCTTTTAAATTGTTGAAAAAGGAAGAGACACGTAGTAAGCTTACCCTAAAGCTTAAAATGCAAAACACCCAATTTTCCTTTATTTGTTATATGTAATTTTTGCTTCTTTATGGTTCTTTCTGTGAATTCTCTGACATGTCCCAGAGAAAATGAAAAGAGAAACGAGAAAAATAAAGAAAGAAGAGAAGAGTAGATGTAGGTGAGGACATATTCTTATGCTGCCAGCTGAGGCATTTGTCTGCAGCTCAAGTGGCAAAAGCAATGGAGTTTGAAGAGGATTCAGACTTCAGACATGGTGGTGAATCATTGGATTGGAGGCTGCACATGTACACATGATTTAAATACAAGTGGTCAAGGGTCTTACAGCCCTTTGAGCATGATAAATGAAAGACATCTAATTCACCTGTCAGACTTTTGATTCCATCATCTGTCCAGTTGTACACCAACTTTAATTACCTATCTTTGCTTTGCAGAAAAAACTATTTGAGAGGTTGTTATGTTTTTGAATTATTGTCTGTCAGCAGTAAATACCTCCTAAAGAACAGTGGAAGGGTCTCCTATGTCTGCATTGAGGAGCTTGGTGAGGTTGCAGAAATGGTCGCATGTGGCTCACCTCACCTTATTTATGTCCACACTAATCAGACAAGTTTTTTTTTCTGACAGTACAAATATAACTTCATAACTTTTCGGAGTTTCACCTTTAGAAAACTTACTCGATCCAATATAGTTATATAACTTCATAACTTTTCGGAAGCCTAGACAATGCAACCACGATTCCGTAGTGTTATTGGTGACCCAAATTCTCTAATACAAATAATTATTTATGGAAATAGATATTTAATTAATTATTTAATAAGATTCTATTGTTAAAAACATATGTAATTATTTTGATTATAAATAGTGAATGTATTAGTAGCTATTTAATTTCTATTAAAGAACATTTAACTATTAAAAGACGCAATTATATCTTAAATAAATAATATTATGATGGATAATGGATTAAAAAAATATCAACAAATCAAGAATTACAATTAAATTTAAATAAACAATAAGTTGAAAAATATAGATATAAAAATGAAATTGTAATCAATAATGTATTTTCATAAATGATTAGTGATGTTGATAAGTTGCAAATTATTTATAGTTAAAATTCACAAAAATGTGAAACATTACAAAAAGATGACTTGTTAGTGATGTTTAGATGTTATACAAAGAACAAGTAACGATTAAATTGTAGCATATACCAATTGTTTACATATTGTACATTTCTTATATTTTTGTAAGTTTAAACATAGCTACTTGTAAATGATTAGTGATGTTTATACATTACAAATATTTATAATTAAAACTCACAAAAATGTGAAAACATTATTAACAGATAATGTGTTAGTGATGTTTAGATGTTACCCAAAGAATAATTTCATGATGCACTAATATTATAATTAGTAATGATTTAATGTTATAGACAGATAGTCATTTGTAACATATAGTTTTATGAACATTATAAAATCTAGTAGTTGGTAACATTTACATGTGGCTGTAAATCATAGTTCATCGCAAGAATATAACCATTAATGACGATAATTTATCTTAGATCAATTCTAGCATCATACACCATTGAATTTACACATGTGCACTATGAAAAAGATAAATCATGAAAATATCAAGTTTTATTTCTTATCATCAACAACTTTATAAATGAAGTCTAAAGTATTATTTAGTTAGATACAATATTTGGTTATAAAAATATTACTGACATCAAATAATCAACATATTACTCATATTCATTCTAGTTTATCAATAAGCTCTTTCGTTTTGACCATTGGGTGTTGGTGTCCTTGTTTCACTCGAAGAATTAGTGATATTCCCAAGAGATCATTGAACTATTTGCATAAGCTAAGAGAATATTAAGATAATATAAGGAAATAATCATATATAATTAAATGATTAGTAATGAACACAACTATTTACTATAGGCAAGTTTAGACTAATATATACTCAAATAAATCTAATTAATTTGTTTCTCTTGCTCATTAAATTGTTTGGGCATAAGAATCTTGCAAAAATTCCTCTAGTTTAACTTCTGTTGAATCTAGGATCTCGAGAATATTTTGAATGATCACAAATTTGTAAGTGAACTCAGCCTGTACTGATGAACTTGTTGAGCCGATTTCTGTAACAGGATATATTCAAGTTCAGAGTAGTGG
>LTAE01009662.1:0-18177 GCA_001647135.1 Pontederia paniculata
CCCCTTGCCGCGCTCCGGGCATCGGGTTCGGGGCGTGACATACATTTTGTCATTATATTTCATAAATAATGTTTAAATGTCCACAATAATAATAAAATTGTTTTTAACATACAAGATTTTTTTGTACATTCCTTCATTTACTTCAAGAACTGTGTTAGAAAAATAGATGGTTGACCTTTTAGCATAGGTGACCATCTCTTCTTTTGAAGGTATTATAATGATCTGAAATAAAGTTTTCACATTCATTGTTTCCTTTGCCAGACGCGAGTTGAAAGAAAATAACATTTGAAAAGTAGATTTGTGAGGTCAAAATTAATCATTAGTTGTTTATACGTATAATATTAAATATTAATATAGAAGCATGCACTCTTTTAAAAATGAAAGAATGTGTTAGCATATGATATCATAGTATATGTACAAATAATTTTAATGAGTGAAGGTAATGTAAGAAAGATCTTATGTTGAAATAGCATGAGATCCTAAAATAAATGTTAAGACTTATTTTTGTAGTCTTAAGACTTCCATAAGATACTAAAGACTTAGATAATGTTTATTATCTTATAATATTTTATGGATTATGAATGATTCATTTACGTGAAATATTTTTTTTACAAAAATCAAATTAAGATTAAGATAATCATGAGATTGGAAAAATTATATTAATTTTGTATTCACAGATCGACCAATTATAATTTGCTTATATGACAAGATATAATTGTTAATACAATATGTTATACTATTAATATCATGAAGAATTGTTTTGATCTGATCTGATTAAATGATTTAGAGTATTGCATATACCGATCTATTTTTTAAGCATTATTATTGAGACACTATATTATTCCTAAAATACTACAATATTTATCTTCTAGTATGACCTTTTACAAAATAGGAGAAATATGTTCTCTTTATGTTTGTTTATGAGTGGATATCTAATTATGCGTAATGAGAGATGTTGAATGTATCCAAATTCTATTCATAATAATATATGAATATTTGATTCAAATATTTAATAACTACAAGTCTTAATTAGAATATTATTTCTTGATGATAACTGCCATTTATTTTCTTATAAACAAGCATAATAAGACTTACATTAGTGAATGATTTAAATAGTAAATAAAAGAGTTATTCTATTACCGGTTAATTCTTATAATAGGTGATACAAAAAAATCTTTTCGCTTCCACTTCAATGGGTTCTTTATATGTAATATTTTAAAAATTAATTCAGCATATATCTAGTAATTAAGTCTTTTCTAATAGTGGCAGATCCAAAGTTTTTTTTCTACCAATCAATAATGCGAAACTAACTTCGCATTCTATTGCATAGTCATTAATTCAATTCTTATTGCTATTGTAAAATTGGATCCTATCAATTAAATCATATAGTACTTTTAATTAGAAAAAAATAGAATATTCCAGTTGGAGTTTTAAGGTGCCAATTTCTTATGTGAGCCTTTTCGTTGGAGAGATTAAAGCAGTAATGCTTCTAAATAGAAAAACGATCAAATTCTTATCGAAAATGCTTTTCATTCACTCATGTGAGCTTGTAAATAGTGATTTGTCTTTGATTTGTTATTTGATCCTATCAATAAAATCAATAATAATAACTTTTTAAACAGAAAAAATAGAATATTTTAGTTGGAGTTTTAAGCTGACAATATCTTATGTGAACATTTTCTTATGCGAAACAACTGAACACTTCTAAAAGAAAAAAATAATCAAAATTCTTATCGAAAAAACTTTCATGCACTCATGTGAGCTTGCAAAAACTAACTTGTCTTTGATTTGTTATTTGAAAGAAAATAATGATAGTAGAGGAAAATATGAAAGTGATGAAAATGAAATCGACTGACTTGTGCATTTATGCATCTTTGCTCTCATATATTCTCAAATAGTCTATATCATGTAGATCACATACAAGTCTTGGGATATATAAGAAAAAAATTTAGGTTAAGTTGGAACCATCCTAGAATTTGGCCCTAGTTCATATTATTTTTTTCGTATTCTGCCAAATGATGTGCTGTTTGGTCGAATCGATACAAAATCTTATGCACATGAATTTGAGATCCCAAGTTGATGCCTGTTTGTGCTCTTATTATTTTTTTTTTCAAATTCTACTAAATGATGTGTTATTTGATAGAATCGATATGAAATCTTATGCACATGAATTTGAGATCCCAAGTTGATGAATTTTCGTTCAGGAATTGTTCAATTCTTTCAAAATGTGGAAACAAAAAATCTTTTATTTTTATTTTTTTCTTGACGGATGTCTTTTCTCTCCCTTTTCATTCTTTCTTTATTTATACAAAATTAACTTTTAATCTTAGTTAGCTTTTATATTTATTTAATATTATTATTGGAAAACTATTTTAATTTTTATATTTATTCTTAGTAGTTATTTCACTATTTCTATTTTTTAAATTATTTTAATTTAAATTTGGCAAACTATTTTATTATGTTATACATAAGATTTAGTTTATATTATGATTTTGTTATATTATGTTATACATCATATAAAAATAATTCATTATTACAATTTTTTATTTTCTTAACCTTATTATCTTTATTTAAAGATTTATTTTATTTTTTATCCTTATATTTTATCCAAATACCTAATACAACTAATTTATCAAATTAAAATTAAAATTTTTGTTATTACTTATTCATTTATCCAAATATTATTCGAATCTTTGATCGATAAATTCTTAAAACTTTTTATAACTTAATTTACAGGCGTCAAACGGTACCTTTGTGATTATTGGATTCAAATATGTAAAAGGTCATTTACGATTTCAAGTAACTGTTACTATTCGGTTGGCCTATTCCCCGCAGTTGTTGTTCTTGATTTAATATTAAGAAAACAAGCTATCAAAGAGATTTTATATAAAATTATAGATAAGAGGATCAAACTTTTGTTGAACGAGATTTAAACACTAAAGATTATTAATTAGTAAAAAGAATGGGGAAATCTCTAAAGTTTATTATTTCATCTTAAAGATTAGAATATTTATTTTTAAAAAAATATATGATAATTACCATAGTACCCTTCCCGGCACGACACGGCAGTGTTATCCGAATTCGTTGGGTACAGCCGTAATTTGGTACATAATCCATGACCCTCTTTCTGCAACCGACCCGCGACAACATTATAATTCCGCGGGGCCTTCGTCTGCCTTTCCTCCGTCCTTAGCGTTTTTTCTCACCTTCGGTCGATTCTGCCCTTCCAAACACGTAATATTTCCCCACCTCTGCCCTCCGCCGCCGCCGCCTCCTCCTCCTCCTCCTCCTCCTCATCCTCCTCCCATGGCCGCTCTCTCCGCCACGCCGTTCCAAAACCCCATCCCTAATACCGGCGATCCACCTCCTGTCGACGGCCCTGAATTTCCGCCTTATCCGGCTGAGGCCTTTGGCTTTGCTTCCGACGCTGCCGAGGGGAACGATGGCTCCGTCGAACCGCATTCCCCCTCATGGACCTCTGACCTCGGCCTGGATTCCGCTGACTCCTTGCCGGCATCGCCGATGGCGGAGGAAAGACCTCTCTCTCCGCCGCGGAGCCCGCCATCCTCGTCACCGTCGCCGCTAGTGATCGCTCCCCCGGTTCGGTCCTCGGAGGACTTGGGGCCGCCGTCGCTGCTCCACCTGTCCTTCAACCAGGACTACGGGTGCTTCGCGGTCGGAACCGACCGCGGGTTCCGCATCCACAACTGCGACCCCTTCNCATGGACCTCTGACCTCGGCCTGGATTCCGCTGACTCCTTGCCGGCATCGCCGATGGCGGAGGAAAGACCTCTCTCTCCGCCGCGGAGCCCGCCATCCTCGTCACCGTCGCCGCTAGTGATCGCTCCCCCGGTTCGGTCCTCGGAGGACTTGGGGCCGCCGTCGCTGCTCCACCTGTCCTTCAACCAGGACTACGGGTGCTTCGCGGTCGGAACCGACCGCGGGTTCCGCATCCACAACTGCGACCCCTTCCGCGAGATCTTCCGACGGGACTTCGACGGCGGGGGGATAGGCGTCGTTGAGATGCTGTTCCGCTGCAACATCCTCGCGTTGGTCGGCGGCGGGCCGCACCCGCAGTATCCGCCTACGAGGGTTATGATCTGGGACGATCACCAGAGCCGGTGCATCGGGGAATTGACGTTCCGATCGGAGGTCCGCGCCGTCCGTCTCCGTCGGGACCGGATCATCGTCGTGCTTGATCACAAGATTTTCGTGTACAACTTCGCGGACCTGAAGCTGGTGCATCAGATTGAGACGGTGCCAAACCCCAAGGGGTTGTGCGCCGTATCACAGCAGCAGGGTTCGCTTGTGCTCGTCTGCCCCGGCGGACAGAAGGGACAGATCAGAGTGGAACATTATGGCACGAGGCGCACGAAGTTTATAATGGCACACGATTCCAGGATCGCCTGCTTCGCGTTGTCAAAGGATGGACGTTTTATTGCCACGGCGAGCTCCAAGGGCACTCTCATTAGGGTGTTCAACACCGTCGATGGGGCACTTCTCCAAGAAGTATGAATTTTTTTGCTTCTTCTTGCTGCAAGTTACTTCTTAGTACTGTTTATTGATTTTTTTATATACTTTGACGAATTTGTTTGACAAAAACGTATAGAAAAATAACCTGCATAGCAATGCCCCTCAGCTTTCTCTTGGGCTATTTGGTGTTCCACGGAATAACTGTATTTTTTAAAGGTGAATGCTGGTATGTTGAAATTCATCTCAGCAGCAAGAGCTATGCTGAGGTTTTGGGCGACCTTGTGGTAGTTTCAATTGTGAATGTTCAAAAAAATTAGACGAGGGCATTTGCCTTTCATCATCTACCTTCTCAAAAGTAACCTATATAGCAACTCAATCTAGAAATTACTAAACAAAATGTGAAAGTATTAGTAACAAAAACAGACCACAAAAGATGAAGATTAGGTTTTCTATTGTTACTAAAAGCCCAGAAATAACAGGTAACATGGAAGGATTTGATTGTACCAATTAACTTCTATTGTTTATTATAGGAATTACAATTCTTCTACATGTGGTTCATATAGGTTTTCTTTTTGTTTTTCCAAGGAAGCGTTTGTTTAGGTTAGTTGATATCAATGACTTGACAATCATCAGCAGAACTCAATATAGAGAGCTGAACAAAATGCCCTCTCAAAAAGAAAAGAATATCAGCAGCTCATACATATTTGTGGTCTATGATGTGACTAACCTGAGTTATTCATAGGGTGATTACTAGAAGTTCCTTATAAAAAAACAGAAATAGTGTGAACTTTCTGTCATTTGGTCTGTATAACGAAGTTCGAATTTCTTGGAATTATAAAACTATGTTTGTGAAAGTTGATCAAATTGAGGTGAGGTATACATTTATGGTAAAAGAAATAAGATATACTTCTGTTGACTAATAAATTATATAAGTTTCTAGAAGACTAGTAAATTATACAGGAAGTATGAGAAAAAAAATGTTTTAGTTTATCATTAATTGGAAAACCAGTTTTATTACTTATGTTGCGGAAGTACAAATTATGCATTTGGTATGTAATTATTCTCATTGCAGGAAATATCTTAAAAATGCAGAAAACTTTGTTTGATTGCTTTAAACCTGATGAACTGCTACTGGATAAGCAGTCATGAGAAACTGCTGTTTTCTCCTATGTCTTACAGAAGTTTCCTCTATTGGTTTATATTTTTTAATGACACAGGTAAGAAGAGGTGCAGACAGAGCAGAAATATATAGTTTAGCCTTCTCTGCCGATATGCAATGGTTGGCAGCTTCCAGTGACAAGGGGACAGTTCATGTGTTCAGCCTCAAGGTTAATGTGGGAGGGAATGTAAATGATAGGCCTCGCCCGACACCAGAACTGAATACGCCAAATTCGCATCTCTCTCTCATTAAAGGTAAGATGACAAATTTTATCTCCAATTCACTTCAAGTTAGAAGAATGAAAGAAATATTCTGGTCCATAGTACCTTGTCTTTTCAAGACTTCAGTAGCACGTTTAACTCTAGGTAGATATACTTCCATCTTATTTGACATGTCCCTTGATATGATTCAACTTTGTATCAGTTAAGAAGATAATGGATTGGTTAAGAAATTAGTGGGTAGATATTGGCCATAATGTTCCATTTGTGCATGTTCTCCATTCTAGCTTTGTTATAGTTGTAGGTAACTGGCATGTCATGTTATAAATATCCGTCATGTTATAACTAATTCAGTTGCATGTTTTCAGTGTTTAACTCTGGATAGATATACGTCCATCTTGTTTGTAATGTCCCCCCAAACCGAAGCCATTATATCTGTAGCTACTGATCTCGCATACTGCTTTAATGGATTGATCTGAATCCAGGAGCCCATCTGTTTATAGCAAACTTCCCATGTTCGGTTGGACTATAAATGATAAAAAGAAAGCACGGAGTGTGGATGACAGTAATCCATGCGTATCATTTTAATATCTGTTATAACTAATTAAAAACACAGCAAATGGCTGGAGACGAATCAAATGAGTAGTAATTGCTACTTGAATAACAGAAAGTACAACATGGACACCTGATGTTTAATCATTGTACAACTAACTTTTTCTTATCACTTGGTGTTCTATCGAATCATCTATAGCCACTATTTCTATTAGATCAAGCATATCTATTGTCCTATTTCATCTTTTGGCTCTCTTGTGATTTTCTCACAAGAACCCTGTATTTCTTTAGAACATTTCAATTTCCTTTCCATCTTTTATGATGCTCTTGGGTTTCTTTCCACCTATCTGAATTATTTTGTTTCTAGTATGATGACAAACCAGGTAGGTGATAACTTGCCAAACATAATTATAGTTCCATGTTGCTTCTTCTTGAGGGAGTAGCATCATGTTTCTTCAATGCATTAAGTTTAAGTAGGCTTCCCTTTTGCAACAACTGAAGCTGCAAGTGTCTTTATAACAATTTCCATTTCAATGAACACTATTCTCTTTTATGCTTTTGGAACATGTGATTTTCACGTTCATTTATGAGACAATGACAAATTATTTATTAATTGGGGGACATGTAATGCTGTCTTTATTATGTATTTGTTGATTCTATTAGGTATGCTTTCTTTGGTTTTGTGAGTGGTCAATCTAGTACTTTAAACTGATTCAGATGTTGAGTCTATTCTTTTAAGAGTTACTATTTTACACTGGTAACTTCTCAACAGTGAAGAGGCAACAACCAATGCCAAATCGCCAATAGCTTCATATTTGTTACCTTTATGGAATTGTTACATTAGGACGTCGAAAGTTCATTATTATTAGTACTATAGTACACCTGCAACGGGTTTTTTCTCCAAATTTATGGCAAACGACAATGTGTCGGCCACCCGCTTCACTATTAATATTTTAAAGCTTCAAATAACAATCATGTACAAGTTTGTGTGTGTAAGCATCACACTCTTCCTCGCTCCATAATGAAGTTTCTTCCCCTACTAACCATATCTTCCACATAAGATCGTTCATTCCTGAACATACAATCATTCTGCTGCCTCCAGATGATATATCTTCTGGATGAGATATACGTGTGAACTTCATTGTGCATATACAATCATTTGCACTTCATTGTGCTGCCTCTGAATGATCTCCAGAACCCTGACTCGGAGCTCATATCTAGTGTCTCCAGCTGTCTTCAACCACACAACCCTAGCCATCACACAATCAAAGAACAAGTGATCCACATCCTCAATACTGTCCTCACAAGGTACACAAGGTATCAGACCTGTAGCTGGGTTGTGAATTAGTTTAAATTTGTTTGAGCACTGTAATCTGAACTTTGGATATAAGTTTCTCATGTTTTAGTTATACAAACCTTTTGCTATATACTTATTAGAAATAGGCTTACAAAAGTTCCCTTTTGTCTATTATTTCTGAATTATCCTGCCTTTTCTCTTATGTTTATTTTTTCTGCGACTGCTAGTTTTCCTTTCAAAGACCAACTTCTGCTCCAGTGTTTTATTATTCTGTGATGGAGCAGCTTGTTTGCTACCATCACTGTTTGAATATGGCTACCAATGATACTTGAATAGTGACATAATCGACACTAATAAGTTGATGGTTTAATTTTGACCATGCTAAAAAAATTTTTATGGACAAAGTCCATGTGTTGGTCTAGGTCAAACCCTAAGCCATGTAGAAAAACTGATCTGTAGCTGAGTTTGAGCAAAAGATGCATTTCTTCCCCATCATTTAGATATTTAATTCAATGCAAAATGGAATTAGAAATCTCTATTAAGTGAACTATTTAAGTTCATAAGGTAGTTAAGTGTTCTCAAGATGTAAATTATTTTTTCATTATTACACCTCACTCCAAAATTGGCAGTCTTCCTGACCTGTAAATCATGCTTTTTTCCTTTCCATTTAAGGGGTGCTGCCAAAATATTTCAAATCAGAATGGTCTGTGGCCCAATTTCGCTTGCATGAGGGTTCACAATATATTGTGGCATTTGGGCATCAGAAGAACACACTTGTCATTCTGGGCATGGATGGAAGGTATGCTGATCACTTGTTTCCCTTGATTTTATGGAAGAAACTTCCACATGATCTTACATCATGCCTCTCTCTACTTGACTGTTCTTGCAGTTTCTATCGTTGCCAATTTGACCCAGCATCAGGTGGAGAAATGACACAGCTGGAATGTCACAATTTCCTGAATCCTGATCAGACATTGTAGAAATAATATTGACAACTGCTGTCTGCCTTTCTTCAACCATCATTATTTAAACTTTTTTTTTTCTCTTTTTTGAGGACCAAGAATTTGTAAATATTTAAGTCCCGTCTTTGTGGATAATGAATGGTCTTTGTAAATATTCTGTCTTCAACCTAATAGTATTTCAAAAAACTTCACCCGTGATTACGCCGCCGCTCACAGAATTTTTAGCTTCTCTTAGTTGGTGTTTATCTACGACATCAACTGATGGAATGTTATTTTTGTTCTCATTGATGTGTTTGAGCATCGAGTTTGCTGTTGAGTTTTGGTAATTGTGACTGATGCATGAAGAAAGTTGAGTTCTGCTCCTCTCTTTTTCCGTGATCAAGTCAATGAGCTGCTAAATAAAGTTTTCAGATGGTTGGATGATGCTTTTAGATCATTTTTGTTACTATTCTTAATTATGAGTTGATTGATTTGTCATGCTGCTCTGTAGCATCATTTAAATGCTTTGATGGTTGATATTTCTTTAGCCAGATGAAAAAGTGTTGATCGTGGAACAAAGAAATGGAATGATGCCATAAAAGTATGCTATGATCAGTATTTTAAAGAATGTTATTCCTAAATTATCTTTCAAGCGCAAATTTCATTCTAATTTAACTTTACACCGTGTTTTATGCCCCTTATGGCAAAGAGATTACCATGACATTCCTATATAATTTTGACTTGCTCGTTTCATAAAAGGATTATTTGTAACTACACTCGATTATAATTTTTTTCGCATATAATCTTAAATTAAAAATTATTGATTTATAGTTACCACACAAATTATCTCGATTATCAATTAAATTCAGTTCCAAAAGAAAGCGTTAAAATATTTTTTAATAATTAAAAATATTTTTGACTCTTATTTAATATAGAAAAAATATGAAAACAAAATAAAAATATGATCATGACATTTCAGAATAAAAAGTCATTAATTTTTTTATTCTTATTTTATTATTTTTATCTTTTCGATTTTATTAAGAAAATAAGGATAAACATGATCTTTCATAATTATTAGAAAAATAATTAACCACGTTTTGGATGGAATCTGGTGTGGTGTAGCGTTGGCATCCAACCTTATTCGGGACGGCGAATATGTCCCTGTTTGACCCCATTGATCCGCCCCTGTCCTCGCCCCGAGTCCTCGCGACGGAAAATTAATTTCCCGCCCTCGTCCCTACGGATCCCCAAACTTCCGGGGGACTTTGATTTCGTGAGGTTCAACAAAAAAAATATTTTTTTAAAAAAGAAAAGATATGATAAAATTATAAATAAATAGTATTTGAAAATCATAATATACTTATATTTAAATATTATAATATGTGTTTTAGAATAGATACCACTTAAATACTATTTTATTGATATTATTTACTTTAAAATATTTTAATAAGTATATATATGAGTGGAGGTCGGGGATTCATGGGGAAAAGGCAATATTCCCCGACCTCCGAATTCTTCGAAGTCAGGGGCCCGATAAGGGATTCCCGAACTTTAGAAAATTTTGCCATCCCTAACCTGGTGAAAGGGTCTAATTGAAAATTCAACATAAGTTTAGAAATTAAAACTTCTAAATCTATAGTCTAATATTAAAGTTGAAGAGGTGTTAGAAGAAATAATCCTTTTATCAAATTTCCTATCCTCCCATTATCATTGTTTATTTCAAAATTTTCTTCTCAATCATGTTTTTGCTTTTGTAAGATATTAAAGATATTCTTATTGATTCATATTTTTTGTTTTCTTTTTTGAATGAAAGCAAACAGATTGATAGAATTAAAAAAAATATAGGAAAATATGATATGATTATTTAAAATAATATATGGAAAAAATGATTGTGCTGCTCAGGCTTTGTAGTGCTTCGTTGTTTCTTCTTGACAATGACAACCTAACAAAGCCATGAAAGTTTTTGATGAGGCCAAATAGTGGGAGTCTGAATAGTTTTTTGGGAAGTGCCTATACAACTTTTATATTTTGTTGAGCCAAATTTATTGTAATAACTCAAACAAAATGGAGCCCACCAAGAGACATATTCCTCTCCATAATGTTAACCAAGATCAAAATCCCAAAGAAATCATGAAAAAACATTAAACAAAACATTCATGTCCATAGATGATTTGGATAATTAAATCAACTTTAATCAAGAGTTTACCGTGTTTCTCTTACAATACAATTCACACATGAAAAATAATTCAATAATTACAATAAGAGTTCACCCTTCAAAAGTAGTGAAGGAATATTACAAAGAAAATTATTAAGAATAATACACCTTGATGATTGTCTTCTTCAAAATCTACCTGGAAATATTTCTTCTTCTCTTTAGGTTAGACTCTTTTCAAGCTCGAAGCTTGAAGTTCCAAGATTACTATATAAGGCATGTTGCACACCCCTCTAATGAGGCTTTGGGAGTTTATTTATAGGTTTTCAATAGTTTTCACTAGATAAGAAGAGTACTAACATGTAAACTTTAATTTCCATCTGATTTGGCTTAATCCCGAGTTAAAATCTCCAAAAGATAAGGTTAAACAACTTCAAAAATCAAATTTCAAAGTCGTGATTGTATATCATCTTTAGTATGGGCCCAATGTCATGACCCCCGAAACTCTATTCACAATTGTGACCATAAGGTATCTTGTATCTTCATAATGATTCATGGTCCGTGACTCAGATGTCATGGTCATGACCGTATGTAACCTTCATTATTCATTAGGATGTCATGACCCATGAATTGTCTGCCACGATCGTCATCATATGTATACGTCTTCATCACCCATTCCGCTTACAGTCGGTCGTGATCATGCATTCACAACCCATGAATATATTTGCTATGATTTGTCTTACATGCGCTCAGGCAGTGAAGTTGCCTTTATGGGCCTTGAAATTTCCTTGCACGAGTGTGACTCAAACGTATCACGGCTTCTCATTTGTCGATATTTTCACAGCTGCGAAAATCCTTTTCATGTCCTATGAAAATTCTTGTAAATGCATTGCTTGCAATCACGATTGTGACGCTCCTATCACGGTCGCGACTTTCCAATTTTTTATTAATTTGGCCCCCGATTTCACTTCAGATTGATGCAATCTTCCTCCATCGTGTTGTCAAGTGTCTTGGACATTAAAACACATGAACATTACACAAACCCAGACTCTAAAAACTAAAATAAAGTGAAATGATAGACATAATGATGCATGTGACAATGAAATCAACAAAATTCAGACCAAATATGCTATGAAAATATGGCTAAATTGACATGCATCACATATTTTTTTGGTTAAGACAACACCGACCGTGGAATTCATATCTAATGTGGGCCATTTTCAGGATGCAATGCGGGCCGAATTCTTCACATTTTCAAGTTGTTTGATTTATTTTAATGCAAAATCTATTCACGTTATTTGGTTTAGAATTTGAAATATGTGTATTATTAACTCACTTGGTTCAAGATGTTAACAACTAGAGTGTATTGTTTCATGTATCTTAAATTAATTTGACTTGGTTCGAGATGTTAACAACTAGGGTTTATTGTTGCATGCATCTTAAATAAGTTTAACTTGGAAATGATTTAGATTCAAACTATACTAATTTAATATTAATTTAAGATAGTTAGGTCATCTGATTTTGAAGTCCTATAATTTTAATACAACCCTTCCATCATAATTATTCAAATTCATTTTAACTCTTCAACTCAAGAGATAATGGTGGAGATACAAGTCTGAACCCTAACTCCTCCACGAATTTGTTAAACACCTTTTAGCACAAGATTTATCTTTAAATTTTTTTAGTTTTTAAATCAATTTCAAGTCAAGCTCTTTTCCATCTCAGATAACAAGGTAAGGTTATAAGGTAGATTCAGGTTAGTCATTATGAGTTCAACACTCTATTCATTACTTTATTACTTGATTCGACCTACACACTTGCTAACATTTTTGCTATCAGATTTATTGCATCAAGTTTTTGGTGTCTCTACTCGGACTATTTCTGATATTATTCATCTAATTCTTGTTATTCTTTGATTTTTATTTTTCTATTTAACCATGAGATCATGTAGGTACTATTTGATCGAGAAAAGTTCTAGCACATGACGTAGACGTCATCTTCTTTGATATAGACTGCATTAGCTCAATCCTGAACAAATGTTGTCATCAAAATGAAATCTATTGAGAGGAAGTATTCCGACAATCCCCACGATCCGAGTCTGAGTTGTTGGAATTCAAGTGTGAATAATATTTTTTAATTTATACTTTCACATCTCTCTTTTCCATTTGGTGAATTTCTCAAGAAATATACACAACTAGGCAGAAGAACCTCAATGGTAGCGAAGAAGTAAAAAGCCAATCAATCAAAGCCACAAGTTGAGAGGTATAATAGACTTTGAAAAATGATGAAGTCCAAAGACAAACACAATTTGAGCAATGTAGCTATCAACTTGAAAGACAAAGAGTAATTCAAGTTGGTATCAATCCACCTGGACAAAGTACCAACAAGTCATCCCATAAATTTGAAATTAGTGAAATTTTGACATACCCATTGGGACTGCTGACATACATGATGGGCATGATGATGAAGAAATTCTCCATGCAAGAAAAAAAATATTCAAAATATGGAGATTTAAACTTTAGAAATCAAGCAACAATATAGAAGGTGATGATATTATCGACTCAAGGACCAAGTTGGAAGAAATATTTGGTCAAGTTATATTCACAATTAAGAAGAAATTGACTTTGCGAGACTAACTTATCAACAACTTGAAGGCCCAATTGACCCAACTACAAGGTCACATCAAATTCATTGATGATCTCCGTCCTCCTTCACAACCATTAGAGATTCAACATAAATTAGATGAAATGCAAGTCAAAATTCACAAATTGGAGAAGGATGTTGCATAATTGTCTTCTCAAACGACTGCATCTTAGAAGGTTGACACATGGAGAATCCATCGATCATCATATATTCATGTAACCATCAAAATTCTTATGAAAGACGATGGAGACCTTATTAGCCCTTGACATGGACTACTTAGTGGCGTGTGAAGGAGACAAATTAATTTGTTATCGAGAATGGACAAGTTTGAAGGAGGAACTCGCCTTTGAAAAATCCAACAATCACATTAGTTCATCTCCAAATCCATTACCACAAAAGGAGATGACCATACAATTGATACCATCGACATCATCGTCATCATTAACACGATCAGAAGCATCAACATCATCTAGACAATGATGATCACAGAGCCCAAATTAAATTAAACTTCAAGAGAATTCGAAACACCAAATTAAAGGCAAAACTAAACTCGCTGAATTAGGTGGCCAAAGGTTGGAGATGGTCAATTGCATATTCGCTCGTGCTTGTTGAGTCTCATCATGGTGGGTTTTCACAATCACATCAATTATTCTTGATGAGATTGTTCTTAATTGAAATTCTCATTTTTTTGTTGCTTTTAGTTATTTTTTAGTTGAGTTTCTTTGAGCCTAGGAGTCAATTTGTTTAGGGTTTATGTTTTAGTTGAGGTTAAAAAAATATCTGGTATATTTATTTCTCTCTTGGTATTCATTAAGTCTTAGCTGCAAGCAGCACCAACCCGCATCTTACAAAAAAGTGGGTTGTGTTGATCATCTAGCACGTGAGGTAGCATGTTGGTCAAAACATTTTCTATCTTATTTTAGGTGATAAAAGGGCCCGCATCTTAGATGAAATGGATTGCGTCAAACTCAACATTGCCTGTGTCCACACTACAACACCAGCCATGGTGATCCAAGTGACTAATGATTCGTCCTCGGCCAAAATTACACCGAGTTTCATAAACACGGCCTGCCCTCCTTTAAGTCATCCGTGTTCATTATCGTGTTCGTAAAAATTTTGGCATCATCAACACGATCCATGTTTCCCTCGAAACATATCACATTCTTCCCATCTTTTCTAACAACATTACTTAGCTCTGCACCATCACCAATTCGACAAGGACCATTTCACCCGTGACATGATGTGTTTCTCCCAAATCGCGATTTCTCCAACTTCACATGGCACATGTCCCTGCTTCAGTAACAATTATCTTTTGAGGCATCTGACGCACGCCATTTTGCACTTAACATGGTGTGTTTCTCTCAACACATGACCCTTGTCCCTTGCAACATGACCCACATTCCTAGCAGAGCCACCAAATTTTCGCTCTCATTTTCATCATGTGACAATTGTCGATTCATCGGATGCTGCTCCTCCACCATTGACGCTCCTTCTACGATCACTCCATCAACATTCATGTTGCGATTCATCAACATCGTAGAACGTGGGTGAGATTTCTTTTTATCATTTGTTTCTTTTTATCTTTATCATTTGGATTTCATACTCTACCAAGTTTGATTAACAATGAGGAAAGTCTTAAGTTTGAGCTTAGGAGAATTTATGTTGCATTAAAATGTATCATGTCTACTATACCTAACCTAAAGTGCATGTACATTTGGTTTTTTTTATTTTAGTTTCTTTTTATTGCATTGGTAAATTAGAAAATTAAAAAAATTGTTCCAAACTTTCTCTTGTCTCTTATATCTTAATGTTTTATAGTACTAACTTAAGACACCTTCTTAATGCCTGAAATCCCATTGTTGTTAATTTTATCCGGTATCACCTTAGTATTGTGTATTAGTGTGAAAAATATTGCTAGGTAGAACTCTTAAACTTATGACTATATTTTCTTTCCATCTTGCTTCTGTTATTCTTTTCTTTACTTATAATTGTAGCTTCATTTTTATTAGACACATTTAATAGTCTTTGAGCTTATATGCTTGAAAAATAATCAACTAAAAAATGGATTGAATAAAGTTGTTGAGGATATACAAATGTGTTATCTCAAACCTTAGCGTTTTCAAATAGTTAAACCCATAAGCATTCTTGTCCGGTAACCAAAGGCAAACTAGTCTGGGATTCATCGACTAAAACCCCATTACATAGAGCCTTGAGTATTCAAATCACTACTTAGTTTGAACTCTTAAATTAAGGACTTGGGAATATTCTGGCAATGTAGCTCAAGGGGTGCTTCAACATATGTTGTCCTAAGGTCGTTTGGTGCAGGAGTTATCTGTCGAAAGCCTACTATACAAATTTTCTTGTGCAACCCTACTTCGAGACAAGAACCCATAAAAATTTTAAAAAAATGATAATTAAATTGATTGTAAAAAAAGACAAATATGATAAGCTCATTGATTAGTTGTGTTTTTAGCATTAATGCAATTATATGATTGATTGTATTTTTTTCTCTTTTATGTGGTTAGAATAGAAAAAAATTTAAAATGTCTGAGTTTTAGAACTTCTATGATGTTGGAATCTTTTGAGATGAGAAGAGATACTTTGGTGATGGTCATGTAAAAGAGTAGTAGGAGGAAAGTATTGGCTGATGGGATGGAAGCTATAACACATTCTTTTAGATTCTTGAGCTTTGTCTTAAATTTTTGCTTGAGAACAAGCAAAATTTTGAGCTTAATGCGAGCAAAAACACACATCTTTTATGCATATTATTTAGGACATATTACGTCACGACCACAGTTAAAACTAGTTTAATTCATAAATCGCAACATATCATGGAAGATCAAATAAGATTGTAGAAATATGATATAATTTAGTTAGATATCGCATGGGAATAACCAAACCACACATTAATAAGTCTATTGCAGTTAATATCAAAAAGTGACATACTCACAAAATAAACCTTCATTAACAATTTATATTTGATTATTCAAAGCAATTGCACCATACTCAAGGTTCACGATAGAAAAATAGTTATTGTATAAAAAGTACGAGTTACTTTTACATCATATACATACTACATTCTCATTATTCTAATAAAAAGAAATGAGAGACAAAATATCTTATACGAAGGATGTTGAGAGACAGATGTGTCTTATATACCTTGACTCCAAAAGAACTTTACAACCTTACATCCACAAGCTTACTAATTTTAGAAAATGTTGAAACAACAATATGAGCAAATAATAGCCCAATAAATTAATAATTCATAGCCTATGCATTAACAACTAATAAATTTAGGAAGATGTTAAATGAAACATGCATCATTCGACAACACAACCAATAAAAAACTTCTATCACGTAAGCATTGTACATACAAGAAACATAATAACAAGTAGAAACATATTCAAAGTGAATGAGAATATGAAGTTATGAAACAATTCATAGCCTTAAGTGTCATTCTACCTCATCCCATTATTAGGGAATTAGATTGATAGGTTGGATTCTAGAGGTGGCTCCCATTGTGATCAACGATGTAGCATGTAGCTCCAACCACCTTTTGTGCAAATGCATGGTAAAGACATATTCATACGAATGACAATCATATCAATTACATGTAGCAAATATTAAATTCTGAATCATATCAATTGGACAATGAATGAATATAGTTGCACATAATGTAAATAAAATTTTATATAATATCATAGTTTTCATAAACCTAGAAGCTTGTCCAACATTACAAACATATTTTCATATCCTGTTATCAAGAGGCATGTTCAACATATATCACACATATCGAATTCAAAAGGGTGAATACATATGCTCGGTGAAACCACTTACCTTATAATAGTAACCAAGCAATTCTTTCTTTGTTCCCTAAAACTCCTCTAATCTCATAACAATAACATATGTTCAAATTATTGTTAATATGTGAATGTTAATATAAAATATATGACACTTAATATATGTCATATGATACTAGGTACTAAAATAATTCCTATTGCTTTAATTGCATATAAACATAGAACTTAATCAATTCAAGTCATCCTATGTGTAGCTCCTATAACATGACAAATTGAATACTTGTTGAAAGAAAATTCATAAATTCTATTGTACAAACCTAAATCCCACCATGGCAATTTTGCCCGAATATAAACTTCACTATGATTACTCATTACAAATTTAATATCATTATAATTTGTTTCTAGGAAAGTCAACAACTAACCTAAATTCTCTGTTGATATTTGATGCTTGCAAAATTTAGCATATATTTAGTCTTGCATTCAGGTTTAGTTTGGTTTGTTTTGTCATGGTATGAATTTATTTTACTACTTATTTGTTTTTATTTGTTTTAAGTCATAAATTTGTAGGATCTAGAATGGCACCAAGAGGGGGTGGGGGTGAATTGGTATATTAAAATCTTTAGTTCTTCTTCGTTTAATCTAGATGTGTTATGACTGGCGGAAGCAAACAAGTATGAATATAAACACAAATAGAGAGAGAAGAGTAAGAAGAACAAACACAAAACAAACACAAAGTTTGTTATCGAGGTTCGGCCGAACTCCTGGCCTACGTCCCCGCTCCGATCTTCTCCACGAGATCTTCGGAGTTCACTATGTCCTTCTTCAAGGGCGAAGGCTCCCTACAAATCTCCTTTCTTTGTACTAAGGACAAGGAGAACAACCTCTTACATATAATCTCTCAAGCTCTCTTGAACCCTTCTCAAAGGGGAACTAAGGCTCTCG
>LTAE01009663.1:5135-23308 GCA_001647135.1 Pontederia paniculata
GAAAAGGATCGCCGGCGGATCTGAAGAAGAGAACGCAAACCAGAAGGGGAGAAAAGAGCGCGAAAAGGGCCGTCTGGATTTAGAGTTAAACAAATGATGTGCATTTCAGGATTTAGGGACCAACTAATTAATATATTTTAAAGACTAAATTCATAAATAGTCTTCAATGCCATAGAATTATTAGGCACCAATATAACATTAGGTTCTTAATTCATTTCTGATTCAAATTAATTAGTGACCAATGTCAAAATTAGTCTTTAATTAATTCCTTTGTAAACACCAACTAAGCTTTGGTCCCAAAAATATAAGAAAATTGGGACCAATTTTTAATTAGTCTCTAAATATTTTTTTTTTTGAAAACTAAACTAAGATTAGTCTCTAAATATTAGTCCTTAAATCAATTTTTTGTTGTAGTGGTTATAGATCTTCTTCCTCATCCAAGGAGGAAGAATCCTCTCCTTCACGTTAAGGAGATGATCTCAATGTTTGCCACCGATTGTGTCGTCAATATTAGCATTAAAAGTTAGTGATCAAGTGCATTAATAGAAATGAAATGAAAATATATAACCTTACCTGACCAGCATAAATTTCTCCTCCATGGGTGACTTGGGTGTGGATGTTTTGAAATGATTCAGCGGCTCGAACAAGTTTTAAAGAAAGGGCGCACATGAAAAGGTGTCCTATCAACTCTTAACTTTAGAAAACCCTAACCCGAAGTGTTGGGATATAAAAAGACTTCGTGTATACCTGAAGTCGGAGACTAGGAGCCGTCAACCTGCACTTTGAAGCCAAGAACGAGGGATCACTCCGAAAGGCTATCGAGAAGGGTGAGTGGTACACTCGTTAAGAAGATCGTTCAACGCCTGCTCGGAGTCGAGAAGAGTAATCACCTACTCCATTATATGTTGGGACGAATTTATCTTATTTCTAAACGGGTTATTTTCTTTGTATTGAATCTGGTTTATAGTTTTATTTGCTAGGTTTAAGATCGTAACTCTTTCTAGTTTTCATGGATGACTTTGGGTGTGGACGTGTCGAAATGCTTCAGCGGCTCGAACAAGTTTTAAAGAAAGGGCTCACATGCAAAGGTGTCGTATCAACTCTAAACTTTAGAAAACCCTAACCCGAAGTGTTGGGATATAAAAAGACTTCATGTATACCTGAAGTCAGAGGCTAGGAGCCGTCAACCTGCACATTTAAGCCAAGGACGAGGGAGCACTCCGAAAGGCTATCGAGAAGGAAGGGTGAGCGGTACACTCGTTAAGAAGATCGTTCAACACCTGCTCGGAGTCGAAAAAAGTATATGTTGGGACAGATTTATCTTATTTCTAAACGATTTATTTTCTTTGTATTGAATCTGGTTTGTAGTTTTATTTGGTAGGTTTAAGATCGTAACTCTTTCTAGTTTTCATTGTTAATTTTATTTTATTTCTTCACAAACATGATTGCTTGAGACTTTGAATAGATTTTATTGATCATTAACTGTGCAATGTGGTCGATTATTTATTTGCAATTCATGTCCTACTATATTGATTCATTAAGGATGTTATAGTTTGTGGTCTATTAAGTCGACTCTTTAAGGGTTATTTGATAGTTTACAGAGATAAATCATTGCATCTTGTGCTAATAATATGAGGATAGATCTGTTAAGGCATAGTCTTTAGATTGTGAATAATCTGGATGGTTTATTTACCTGTTAAGGGAGGTCATATAACCATAGGTGTCCCTAATCCATCTGAAGATTCAATTGTTTGGTGTCATATTGTGACGATTTTTGTAGGGTTTGTTATCATCAGTCATAAAATGTGTTATCATCTAGACCCTAGTCATCATTAGTTTTTGTAGTTAAATTTTTTGTTTTAATTTTTCTGAAACTAAACTCAACCCACACTTTGTTGTCTCTTAGATAGTTCAATACATTCCTGATGGGATCGATAACTCTATATTTATTACATTATATTACTTGAACGATTAGTGAACATGTTAGCATTTGTTTGTCTGTAACGAATTTTTCGCATCAAGTTTTCGGCACCGCTGTCGACGAAGATGTTCTCTGACTATTCTAATTTTAAGTTATTTTGAGACTTTTCTATTATTTTTTTATTTATGGCTATGTAATTTTCAGGAAGATAACTTATAACACATGCCAATAACTCTAGAGGATTTGAGCAAAATCATCACAATTTGACAGGGAATGAGGCCCTCATGATCACTAAGACATTTTGAATATTTGCAACACTTTTAAGTACAATAATGTTTCTATTGATGTTGTTCCCGTACGGTTATTTCTTTTTTCTTTGAGAGATAAAGTATTTACTTGGCTTAAGACACTGCTGCCTGTAGGATCGGTGAGACTTGAGCGCAATTGGTCGAGAAGTTTATAAACAAGTGTTGCCCACTTCAAAAGGCATCAAAATTGAGAATTGAGTTGCGATCCTTCAAACAGGATGATGATGAAACGTTGTTTGAAGCATAGGATTGTTTCAAGCAACAACTTATTGGTGTCCCTAATTATCGGATTCATCTATGGGAGCTTTTGGAAGGCTTCTACAACGGATTGTGCCAAAGTGACAAATACAAGTTAGATGCCTCAACTGGAGGCATTGTCTTGGGCAAAAAGTGTCTGAATGAGATTTATGAACTTATGGAGGATGTGGTGCTCAACTCATGGAGAACAACAAGATCTATCAAGAAGAGAGGAGTGCACAACATGAACAACGATGGAGTAGTGGCCTAATTTGAGTCATTAAACAAGAAATTTGAGATGTTCATGAGCACAGCTAACCTAGGAAATACAAGTGGAGGAGCAAACATTCAAAGTGATTGTTTAGAACCTAATTCCTTCAACGAGACCATGGTTGAGAATGCTAACTTTGTTTTCAATTCCTTCATCTGAAATCCAGTGATAGGAAACACATACAACTCAAGTTGGAGGAATCACCCTAACTTCTCATGGAGACAAATCCAACACAATAGCCTCCTCAACAACTTCCACAACCTAAGTACCAGAGGCGACAATTTCAACCTCTCTAGAACCAACCAACAACTGAAAACAAGAGTAATTTGGAGGAGATAATGACAAGGTTCATGTCAACCATGGAGACCAAGATAAACAGTAACGATGCATCCATACGCAACTTAGAGATTCAAGTTGGACAAATAGCCAACTCATTTGCTGAGCGTACATCAATATCTCTTCTGAGCAACACCGAAAATATTCCTGCCATTCACCAAAATCCTTAATCGATAGTGAGATAAAAATTAAGCTAATGACTATAAACTTAGAATTACTCTTCCTACACCCTATTCCCTTAGCTAATTTTTTCTTCTTTTTAGTTACGATTGAGTCATACTATAGTCCTAGTAGAGTCATTACACCAACTAGGTGACATCTCTATCTTATTTGAGGTCCCTATAAAGAAAAATTGAGTTTTACTGGTCATAACATATCATCACAGGTCATGAGACCTAGAACCAGTGACTCGTTAAGCACCATTACGGGTGTGATAAAAGAGAGTTTCACAAACCCCTAGAACTTCACGAGTCATGATATCATATCATAACCTGTGAAACAGAGGAAACATGTGTGCCGATCAATTACCCTCAGATGTCTTGAGTTGTGATACCCTATCATGGGCTCAGCAAAAGACTCCATATCATGACTACACAACATCACGGGTCATGACCCTTAATCACGACCCATGAACCATGAAAATTGAATTATTGAACAAGGGATGATGAGAGATGTGACACCTCGTCACAACCTCGCCAGGAACACCATGTCTGAAAATGACTACATCAGATCCGTTACATCTTGTAACGACCCATGAAAATCCCTTTCCCCCTGAACCTGACTTTGATCTAATCATATCATGGCCCGTCATATGAAATATCACAGTCGCGGTAGTGACGACATCATAATACTATACCTTTCATGGGTCGTTACACCTTTTGACAACCTGTAAGTTCCCTATTTTACCCTGAAGAAACCAAACCGTACTCGACTCAAGACCCAAGTGTACACTTCATGACCTTCATCATAAGCCGCCATTTGGTCCATTATGAGTCGTTACATATGTCATGGCCTGTAAGTTAGAGAAGATACATTTGAGAAACTCGAAAATGCCCCGATCACAAGCTACCCTAGCCATTATCACCTAGCATCACGGGTCACTACAAGCATCATGGGTCGTGATGAACAGAGGCTAATTTATCTGCCATGCGGAACTGCTAACCATCCAACTTTACAACGCCTCATGACCTACGCTGTGACCTCAGGGACACGACGCGACAACATGATGCCCCACCCATCACGAACAACCATATTTAATGTCTCATGACACACTTCACGGCCCACGATGCAATCAATCAAGAAAGCCATTAAAAAAGCGCAAATCACGACCCACAACGTCAGTTCTCACTCCCGCAACCACCACATCACAACCATAATTGTGAGTTTCCTTTTCTATATATATTAACCCATCGTTGCAGGCTTCAACCTCATTCCATCCATCAACAATTTCTCCATCTTCTTTGGCGCCCTGTCGCTCAATCATCTCCATCAAAACGTCCCACTTAATTCAGTCGCCTTCATCTATGTTGGCCACCATCTTTGTCACAGTACTATAGCACACCGATGACCACCTAAAAAGCTTCGACAAACCATAAGCGAGCACACACACAAACAATGCACGAATGTCCATCTCCTCCGACTATGATGACCTCTACAACTGAACCGATCATCTATCTTCTCTAGCGTCGGCATATTATAGACAATGCTCTCCATCACAACCCTTGTCACTACTCATAGGCTGTGACAACAAGCCTCACATTGATGGACCTGCTTTGCTGCAACCTTTATCCCACTTCACGAGCCGCAACATCCTTTATCACGGGCCATAACTCACATAATGACCCATGACCTTCTGAAGCGCAAAGTTATTAGTTGTTGTAGACGTCATGACCACACTTCACAAGCTGCAACACAAGTCTTCACGGGCCATAAATTCTAGTCACGACCCATGACCCTCTGATGCGAAAGAAACAAGCACTATTGCAGAGGTCGTCACACAGTCTCACGAGCCGCAACTCTATCCATCATGACCCTGATGCTAGTAATGACCCATGACGCTAGTAACGACCCATGATGCACCATGGCAAGCTTTAATCATACCAAGCACACGAAATTGTCGACACATTGCAACCAATCAAAACCAAAAATCGAGGAAGAAGCCCCTAGACTCATACAAAGACCACTGAAGAAGATATTAAACAATATATATCATAGAGCGAGAGCCGATGTATAATCCCTCCTTTGGATCAGCCCCACCAGGTTCCCGCATGATGCCATGATGATCGACTACAACCTCCGAGACTTCATGTTCAAATTGTTTGGCAACATCGACCTCGACTTCTTCATTCAACAGTGGTGGCTAACCTACGAAGAAATTGTATTCGAGTTCTTCAGCTTGTTTGAGATCAAGAGCGCCATCGAAAATAGAAGGCCATCTAATTCTTTTCAGCTCTTAACCACCTAGTTCTTGCTTTCCTGGTGAAGTTCAACTTTATCTATCAATTTCCAGATGAGGGTCATATGTGCATACCTAAGGAATTTGATGATGGAGATTTCTTAAAGAGAGTCACGTGGCCGATCACCTCAACTACTAGGTGGCTAAGAGCAGCATGATGCACAATTTGGTATTATGCTATTTGCACTGGATCCTATCCAACACCATCGTGGGAGAGGTGTCAATGATGACTCAATGACTAAACTTGAGCTCTTCTTCATCTACCGGATCCTATCTAACCATCTAAGATTTAATAATTGATTTTTCATCTCATAAATGTTTGTTGTACGAGATTCTGAGTACTCATCTTGAAGTTAGTATTGTCCAAGCCCTAGTCATCATCCCTATATTCCTATTATTACTTATATTTATATACTATTAATTTTTTGAAATACCCATCCTGAAATCAAGGTGATCTCCTATTAGCCCACAAATCTGATTAGGTAGTTATATAATTTCTCGTGGGATTGAGAACTCTACTCTTACACTTTATTACTTGAACGACTAGTGCACTTGCTACATTGATTTTCCTGTGTTCGCATTTTTCGCATTATGAAGACAAAGTATAGGGACCTTTCTTTCCTAGAGATCACATTGACTCGCTTCGCCCATGAGGAGACCATGGAGAGGTTAGGCTTGCTGGAGGACATGAGACAACTTTTCGGTAGGATCGGCATCGCCCACTTTCTTGGCTAGTCTTGGGGCACATATGAGCAGCCAACTTGGGAGTTCCTCAGCAGCTTCTGCACCACCAATCTAGAGGGGAATGAGTACAAGGAAATAAAGCTCGACTTCTAGCTCTACGACAAGAGTTTTTTTTCTCTCTCCCTCAATGAGTTTAATGCTATTTACCAATTTTCACATGGAGGGGAGCGACACGTACCACGAAACTTTAATGCCCGCACCTTCTGTACCGCTATTACTAGAGAGAGGACTCTCTACTACCGGTATGCAAAGAGCACTCAGATCCAGAACCCGGTGTTCCGCTCCACCCATAGGATCCTTTCTAACACCATATGCAGGTGAGGTGATAGCGACGGGTCACCCAATGAGACTAAGCTCTACCTGCTGCAAGCCATGGTTGAGGGAATTGAGGTCAACATATTGGAGGCTTCATCTCCAGGAACTTTGAGCGCCATGGTAAGAAGGCGAAAGGCAAGATCACCATCAGAGGCCTCATCATTCCCATCTTCGAGCACTTCAAGTTGAATCTGGAGAAGGCGAAGCTGTTGAAGGGGAGTATTTTTCTGGATCAGAACACCATCTTGAACATGAAGCTAGTGATCGTCGATAGTGGGACCAGGAGCTTCATCTTCGAGAATCGACCAGACCGGATTCCGTGCTATGACATCCATGAAGTTCACAATATTTGACAAGGCTAACTGGTAGTTCTTCCTACCTCTATCTGAGAAGCCAGTTGAGCCCTTGACTCGTTCATCACCATGGCGCCCAGTGTAGGCTACTGAGGAGGAACCATCTTATGAGTTGCCCAACATACCTACTGAGGAGACATCTTTATATGTTTCACAGTTTGATTTTGCAGGCTTGCACACTACTTTGAAGGTGATTCAGGCGGAGCAACAGTGCCAGGCGACGATGATGATAGACATGAGGACGGAGATGACTATTCAATTTGATAGATAGGCTGATATGATCATGGAGATTCGACCCCGTCAGGGCGGCATGGAGGATATGATTCGGCGAATGCACAACTCCCACATCAACCAGAGCGCATTTGGAGAATTCTTCACTCCGCTGCCACCACCACCACCACTATCCATGGACTAGTCTGGTTGTATTGTTTTTTCTTTTTTTTGTTGCATTTTGTCTTTGTATTTTGTATCAACTCCTTCGGCGAGGTTGTAACACTGAAGACAGTGTCTAGTTTGAGTTTGGGGAAGTTTGCATTTCATGCATTTTGATTTGTTTATCATGTTGTTGCATTTTGTGTGTAAATCAATGTATGCATTAGTTTCAGTATAAAAGGTTTGAAAAATCCATTAAAAACTGTGGCATCTACTAATCGTTGCTTACTTTTGCTTTACTTAAAGCATACTAGAGTTGACCAACATGATCTATGAAATTCAAGTGCCTTGTTTTTCAAATGCAAATCACATGTATGTATTGGAATCTTGAATTTTATAGAATAAAATGATGATTTTTTTAAATCACAAGTTCTTTTCAGCTTTATTGTACTTTAGTAGACATGTGTACAACTTTCTAATTGAATGTTTAAGTATATTTGGAGCATATTGAAAAAAAAATTCAAAATTAGTTGGAAAAATTCAAAAAGTGAGTGAAAAAGTTGAGAAAAGATAAAAAGTAATAGGAGCAACAAGAAGCTTGGAGAGAAGAGAAGCAACTAGGAAACCAAGCATTGAAGCTTCCCATCAAGGCCCGAGAATCCACTTGATATCTCAGTGGTGGGATTGGATACCCGCATCAGATCAAAGTTCCATTGCCACAAACTATATGAGCCTTCCAGGGAATAAAGAGACTGTTGACAAACAACACTCTTTTGCATGCATGAAATTGAGGTGCGAAAGCCCTCTCAGTGAACCTACTATGGTTCAACAATTTGTAGAAAAAGAACATATGAGTAAAGGAGTTAATTTAACCCTTAAGTGTTATCCAAAATATGGGTGAGTCCGAGCAAGTAAGTTCGAGGGGTTCCTTAACACCTGTTGCCCTAAGGTAATCTGGTTTGTGAGCCATCAATGGAAAGTCCGTTATAGGGACCACTTTGTGCAGATTGGAGAAGCCCTTAAGTGTTGAATCAATGTCCTAGTTTGATCTTTCATTTAGAACTTGGGAATGTTCAAGTGAGTAGACCCACAGGGGACTCTTTAATCCTAGTGACCTAAGGTCATCTAGTCTAGAATCCAATGGTTGAAAGCCTGCTACATGGACTTCCTTCTGCAAACCTGATTGGAAGAAAGAACTTAGAAAAAATAGGGAATATCTATTTAAATACTTTTTAATAGTATAAGCTCCAAGATACTTTTGCTTTTAACATTAATGATGTAAATTTTTAGACTTTGTTTCTAAGCTGTGAAGAACTATGTTTAGATTATTTATAAGTCAGAACTCTGTGAAGTAGGATGACAGGTAAATGTGCATGACTAGTGAGAAACAGGAGAGAAAGAGGGTGCAAGAAAAGTATGGGTCTGTGAGGTTGATGTTATGAGGGAATTATCTTGAGCATTTGCTCTAGAATTTGATTGAGAACAAGCAAGACTCTAAGATTAGAGGTGTTTGATGCATAGCAATTTAGTCATCATATTCATCTCTTCCCATGCATTATGTTATCATATGCATTAGTGTATCTCTTGTTTTACTTCTTTTTAAATTTTATGAGTTAGAGTTTATATAACTGCTATGTTTATGTATTCAGGATATGCAATGGTATAAAGGAAGGAGGCCATCAAAATCTGGGTCATATTCGGAGTCAAAAAATGTAAAATCTAGGAATTTTAGCTTCGGTCATGGTCGTGACAGGCTTGTCAAGGGCCCTGACATCATCTTGGGAAATAACTATTGTTCGGTCCGATCGTGACACTTTTGTCACGGACCGTGACACAAGAAAGGAGTTTTTTGAAGCTTCGAACGTGATTCTCAGATCATGGGTCGTGGCAACTTGAGGGAGAAGACATCATTCGGTCATGGCTATGATACTTTTGTCATAGGCCATGATGCATTTGGAGAAAATACAAGTGTTCGGCCACGGGAGTGATTCTCATATCACGATCCGTGACGCATATGAGACCGATAAACACCGTTCGGTCACCGTCGTGATTATTTTGTCACGCGTCGTGACATGATCTGCACCCAGATATGTTCTTCGGTCATGGCCTTGACATTTTTGTCATGGGCCGTGACGATCTGTGGACGATATTAATTTCGCAATTTGGAGATCGTTTCAAGTCCTTTTCAACGGTTGTGATTTCTTTTAAAGCCTGATCTTCCTATGGATGATTCTCATCAAGGCTAGGGCTCCTCTAACCTATAATAGCCCGAAAAACCTCAATGAGGGAATGCTTGAAGCATGGGGGAGCCTATAGAAGGAGAAGATGAAGTGTTGTCGGATTCTGGAGACAATCGTCGCTTAAAGGTGTAAACTTTCTGTAAATATTTATGTTGTTGTAATTTTCTTCTCCGATTATTACAAGAGGGTGAACTCTCATGTTTGTATTAGATTTTATTTTGAATATTTTTAATGTAAAAAGTGAAAACCTGGAAAATCCTAGTTTTCATGCAAGATCATTTTCTTCCATATTCTTATGTATATGTCATATGTTGCTTAATGCTTTCATGCCTCTTATGATATTATGATTTGTTAGCATCCTAGATAGGAATGACATATTCACGATTTTCATTTGAATGCCTGGATTGATCTTTGAATTATTTTTTGTCAAGTCATTGCATATCACATCTAGTAGCATCCTGAAGAGGAATATTGGGTGTGAGATCTATGAGATTGACATCCTGGAGAAGAACAATCCATAGTCTAGGGATTAAAATTTAATACATTTCTATTCCTAATAGGCTAGATTGGAATCTTGGAGAAGAACAATATAGTCTATGGATTTGAGATAGTTGATGCCTCTTGGAGAGGACATCAGATCTTAGGTGAACCTTAATCCTCTTAGCTAACGAAATTTAATTGCTATGTGTTTTATCGTTTATCGCCTTAGTATTTAGAAAAGATGGAATGCTAATTGCTGCCAAGTAGAATTATAGACACTTAGACAAAAATTCTTGTTCATGCTCTTCTTGTTCTATGTTCAGTTTTGATAATAATTACATCTTTATTGAACACATAAGTGTTTATTGAGCTTTGTATTGCAATAAAATGTAATATCTGAAATTTTTTTATGATTTCATTGCCGAAATCCTAGAAAGGTAATGAGAGTGCGCTGGTTGGCGTTCATGGCCCCTTCTCTCTGTCATGTTTCGTGCCTTGCAAAAAATGTATGTGATAAAGTAGTTGAGGAAGCTATGAAATGTGTTACTAGATTGGAGGGTTTAGACAATTAGATCCATATGAGTTTATGCCTGGTGACCTAAGGTCATCTGGTTTGGGAGTCATCGATTGAAAGCTTGCCACATGGACCCCCTTGTGCAATATGGATAAGCACACTAATAGCAAAATCACTGTTGAGATTTGAAACCCTCACTCAAAACCTGAGAATGTTCGGGCAAGTAAGCTCATGGAGTGCTTCAACACCTATTGTCATCAGTCAAAAGCGTGCTACACAAATTTTCCTATGTAACATTGTTTGAAGGCTAAAACTCAAAAGAAAAAAAATAAAAAGATAAAGAAACAAAATGAAATTTAACTTTTATAAGAAGCTAAGTGTACATTTGTGTTTTCAACATTGATACTTTTATTTGATGAGTTGGATATTGTTTCATGCATAGGGCTAAACTTGAAGGAGTTTAAAAATGTTTAAGAACCAGAAGTTCTATGCGGTTGGGATTATTTGGAAAGAGGAAAGATGCTTTGGCGATGAATGCATAAAAATGATGGTGCTAGAAAGGTAGTTGTCTTGCAGGGTGGAAACAATGACTGAATTTGTATATTCTATGTTTTGCCTTGAACTTTGCTTAAGAACAAGCAAACATACAAGCTTGGGGGAATTTGACGCATGCATAATACAACATATTTTTAGACCTGCATTTAGTATAATTTTGGTTAATTTTGGCATAACATGCATCTATTTCGGTATCTATTTGTTCATATTTGTTCAAGTATGGAATATACATCTATTTCGATGTTTGTTTTGCAGAAAACCATATGAAGAGGCTAAGGGAAGGCTTGAAAAGACTAAAAATTGAAAAGGAATCCATTCATAACTCAAAGGACTGAAAGTTTGTAGTTCACGGGCTATTATCAGACATCACAACCATGATGGAGACCCCTTAGTGACACATTAGTATATGACAGGCCATAATGAAGCATCATGACCTCGACGACAAGCACAAATCTTATACATCTGAGTGTAATGGGTCTTGAAGAGAATAATGGGTCTTGATACTATAAGTCACGACCGTAACATCGATGGTCACGAACTGAGCAACAATGCAATTTTCAATGCATGAGTATAAGGGGTCGTGACACCCATAATGAGTTGTTACAAGGCATTATCATGAGGCCCAATGGAGAGTCACGATTTGGATAACACGAAGCAATATCAAAGAACTGATTTCTCATGGCCGTTAGATTCAGCATGGATTGTAAGAAGAGGAATTTACACCCGCCAGCCTTGAGTATCGCCCGAGTCACGGGTCACGATATGCCATCACGGGTCGTGACGACATGAGTTTTTATGGAAAGTTTAATATTTACATGTCGTGATGCACTGTAATGAGCCATGATGGACGATGTAGATTCATACTCTTAGGAAAATTTTGAGGAATTTTAAAGCCAGAAGGATTCCTATTAACTTTGAAGCCTTGGGGAAGATGTAGAGAAGTTTTTCTAAAAAAAGATAGAAGTATTTTATATGATTTTATTATAGCAACTGATTTAAGAACAAGTTTGAAAGGAAGGGCTCGATATGCAAAGGAGTCATATTAACTCTAGACCCTAAGAAACTAATGCATGCATTTTACAACATATTTTAGGTCTTGCATTAGGCATGATTTGGATTCATTTTTACATTGCATGCATATATTTCTATCATTATTTGTTTATATTTGTTCAAGTCCAAAATCTACTCTTGTTTGGAGTTATTTTGTAGGAATCACTTGGCGAGGGATGAAATAGACCCGACATTGAAAAGACATATATTCAGGAGAAGGAAATCAATATTCAGCAACCATCACGAGCCATGACAGAATGTTACGAGCCATGATGCAATAAGAGATGATCAGTTAGTCCATCATCATGGGCCATTCCGGGCATATCACGATCTTCACCGAGAGCACCACAACGTCAACAAGAATGTTATGGGCCGAGATGACATATTACGGGTCGTAATAAAGGATGTCGAGATGTACTGTTACAGGTCGAGATGAAGTTACGAAATTTTACTCTTTCGTGAATTTGATATTATTCGACGGCTAAAAAGACTTATATTTGATCTAAGGCTCTAGGGATTTGATTTGGAGATATTTCTGAAGATTTGGGCGAGTTTAAGCGGAGATTTATCATCACCATTGATCGAAAAGCTAATTTGATCGAAGGGTTTACATTCATTGTGATTTAACCCTTGAAAAACCCTAGAGCATAAAAGAACTTCATCCGCAACTTTTGAAGGGATGCTAGGAGATGTCAACCAGCGCAAGCACGCCAGAGAGCAAAGGTTATTCTGAAGGGTTGCTGAGGAGACGTCAAAGCAAACATCTGTTAAGGAGTTGTTCAACATCTTTCTAACATCTAAAAGAATATACCGTCGTTCCATAATATGTTGAGATGAACTTTACTCTATTCTGTAATCTTTTTATATCTTTTGATATGTTTGAGTTGCAAAGGATGCTTAATTAGGGTTAGAACTTGTATACTCTTTCATAAATTTTTATTAGAATTTCAGTTTTCTTTTCATGAACATGTTTGCCTAAAATTATTAAGAAACTATGTTTGATCATTAACTATGTAATGTGGTCACTCGTTTTTGCAATCCATGTCATGTTTTTATGATCCGTTAAGGACTTAATAGTGTGTGGTCTATTAGGTTTACCCATTAAGGGTAATTTAATAGTTTAGAAAAACCACTTGCATGCATCTTTTGTGTATAGTCTGGAAAGTAGATTCGTTAAGGAGTACTTGATAGATTATCTCATATGGATAGTTGACATATCCGTTATGAAATGTCATATTTATAAGTGTTGCTAATTCGTCTAGATTGTTAATTGTGAGCATAAAGTGTATATAATAATTTTTGTGAGAAGTGCTAGTTTTAATCCTTATCTTTCTTTTGATCCATGTCGTAGTCATCAACCAATCATCATTGTAATTATCATTTGAATAAATTTAGTTTCTGAGATATCACCAATTCAACCATCATATGTCTATCTTCTATTAACCTCTAAGATTAGATAGTTACTCTAGTTCATCATGGGATCGACAAACTTTACTCTATACCCTTTATTACTTGAACATGCACTTGCTAGCATCGAATTGCCTATGTTTGCATTTTTTCGCATCATATTTTTGGCGACGTTGCCGAAGAACTAATTGTTAACTATTCTAGTTTTATGTTATTTTTAGATTATATTTTATAATATGTTTTACTTGTGGCTGTACATTTTCAAAGCAATTTGCATCACTAGCCATCAATTCTGGAGCAAACATATCAAGGAAGTCGGCGATTGACTAGAAGCTGAAATCAACCATGGCGCTTTGAACCAAAGCAAGAAAGATTTATTCGATATGTAAGGAGAGAAGTAACAATGGCTGACAACCGAAATGCCAAAATCATAGCTGACAATGAGGAGGAAGTCCAAATGACAATGAGGGACTATGTGGCTTCGAAATACACGGATGTTGAATCTGAAATTACACTTCCTGCAATCAATGCCAACAACTTCGAGATTAATCCAGCCATAGTGAGGAAGATTCAATCGTCCTAATTTGGTGGAGGATTTAACGAGAGCCCTCACGATCATCTGAATCGTTTCTTGAATATTTGTAGCAACTTTAAGTGCAATAACGTCTCAGTGGATACAACACGTTTACGTTTATTTCCATTTTCTTTACGTGACGAAGCTTTCACTTAGCTTAAGACTTTGCCTGTAGGATCGGTAACTACTTGGGCGCAACTGGTGGAGAAGTTCATCAACAAGTATTGTTCACCACAGAAGGCTGCCAAGTTAAGAAATGAATTCAGGTCATTCAGGCAAGACGAAGATGAGACATTGTTCGAAGCATGGGATAGGTTTAAGGAACCCCTAGTAGGAGTGCCTGACAACCGGATTCCGTTGTGGGAGCTTATGGAGGGCTTCTACCATGGATTGTGCCAAAGTGGAAAAGACAAGCTGGATGGCTCAGCTGGATGCACTATTATGGACAAGAAGTGCCCAAATGAAACTATGAACTTATCGAGGTTGTAGCACTCAATTCCTAGAGGACCAAGCGATCATTCTTGAAAAGAGGTGTGCACAACATTACCAATGATTGAGTAGTGGCTTAGGTTGAGTCACTCAACAAGAAGTTCAACATGTGTTCATGAATCTAGCAAATTCAAATGGCATAAGTGGAGGACCGAGCATCGAGAACCCTGAAGGTAATTCCTCAGAGGAAATTATGTTTGAGAACTCTAATTTTGTTTCCAACTCTTTTGCAAGGAACCAACCTTTAGGAAACAATTATAATCCCAACTCGAGGAACCATCCGAACTTTTCGTGGAGACAAAATCCAAGGCAGCAACCTTCACAACAATTTGAGCAACCTGGCTACCAGAGATAGCAACACCAACCTCTATAGAAGCCACCACCTGCCGAAAATAGAAGCAACATGGAGGAGTTAATGACAAGATTCATGACAACAATGGAGACAAGATAAATAATAATGACACAACCATCAGGAATTTGGAAATGCATATAGGACAAATAGCCAAGTCCTTGGCTAAGCGCACACTAGGATCTTTCCCGAGCAACACTGACATGAATCCTATCATCCTCAAGAAATCGTGCTTACCAGGGAGGTAAAAGTCAAGCTAAAGGCTATAAATTAGAACTATTCTGCCTAAACATTATCCTATTAGCTAGATTTTTTCTTTTTCTTGAGTCACCTTTGAGTCTTCGACGAGTCACCAAGGCGTCTGGTTGCCTTCGTCACAATTTTTTAACCCGAGCACGTGTTTTCCTCTTCCATCATGGGCCGTGACAGCTAATAAGGAGTCGTGAACACAAATATTATGCCCCATAAGAATATTACACGGCCCGCATTAAGCCCAAATAATGAGCACATGAAGCCATCACGGGTTACGATACCATGTCATGACCCCTAACACTTAGAGGTTGATGCCACTTATTGAGCTCTCAGGTCGTGACGATTCATCACATACTTGGCAAAGTGACCCATTCCTAACCCAAAATGCATCACGGGTCATAATCATACAGCCCGTAGAAATTCGTTTCTTGACACTATAGTAGACGCATTAGGAGCCATGACACCGTATCACTGAATCCACAATAGCGATTTCTAGGTAGTCAACAATCCGTCACGGGCCATAAACCCCTATCATGGACTGTAAGTCACAACTTTAACTAAAACAATTCATCAAATTCCTGACTCATGACCCGACACATCCATATTACGACCTTTACAGAGACGACACCATTGGCAATGTTTGTGTCATGACCCGTGATCACCTATCATGGACCGTAAGTCAGCCTAGGCAGTCAACCTTCAACTTAATACACCCGACCCATGGCCCGTGAAGATTTAATCGCGGGCATCTTCTTGCACCATTACCAGCATAGTCACGGGCCGTAAAACATTATCACGGCCCGTAAGTGACCATTTTTTAGAAGCTCTGACCTATGCATCACCCAACTTACGGGTCGTTATATTTGTAACGGGCCATGACAAATTTGAAATGTCACGAACCTGCCACCTACCTGCACTTAACACCCCGAGATGAAACTTCATGGCCCAAGACGCGGTCAAACGCCTCGTAACTCCCCTAACGCTTTGTGATTCTAAATTTGACTGTTCAACTCTCATTATCATGGTCGTAACAACTCCATTACAGCTGTGATGATTAACCTATTTCTCTATAAATACTAATGATCTGTTGCAGAGCACTCCATTGCTGGTTTCAAAATCCTCCCATCTTCTCCGACGTTTCTCCTCCAATAGACCCCTCATCGATCGGCAAGCCACCTTCTTCTGACAGTGGGCGATCATCTACATCCAGAGGATGGCAGGAGACCAAGCACATCGATGTTGGACGCAACAACATCACCTTTCTTCAACTCCGGTGATTGCAACTTCTAATCACCTACGCCTGATTCACGACACATTATACTTCATAACGGGCCGTGACAATGAAGAAGAAGCACAACATCGAGGCCGCAACATCCATCACGAGTCATGACCTCATCCGTCATAGGCCGTAACTCAACATCACGCCCCGTGACCCTCTACAGCAGTTGTGGCAATTCAGCGTCATGCCTCGCAACTTTCATCATGAGCGGCAAAGAGACTTGTCATGGGTCGTAATTCAACATAACGACCCGTAAAAAGCTCCAGGACCAACTCCCAGCGCCTCTGCATCGGCCGTGATAAGCCGATACGCCCCGTGACAACAACTTTCATGACCCATAACCATCCTTCACGGGCCGTGACAGATATGGCCAGCTCCAGTCGCCCCCACCGCAAGAAGATGCCGACATGCTGATCAAACGAGGACCCAATTACTGAAGAGCAGCAACCAACCCCAGCCTTCGAGCTCATCCTCATTCCTCCCAAGATGATTTTCAAGAAGACGGATCATCGAGCAAGGGAAGGGGTGCTTCGTCTTCTCCGGATCGTGCTCACCAGATTCTCTCATGATGCAACTATTGTGGAGTACAACTTGCGTGACTTTGTCCACATGTTGTTCGACAACATTAGCCTCAACTACTTCATTCCCTAGTGGTGGCCAACTTTTGAGGCTATCACACTCGAGTTTCTCAACTCTTTGGAGGTCAAGAATCCATTAGGGGACAAAAGGCCCTTTTACACCTTAAAGTTATACAACACAAAGTTATCTCTCACGATGTTCGAGTTCAATTCTGTTTATCAGTTCTCGGATGTGGGCCACCAGCGAGTCCCCAAAGAGTTTAATGTTGCATATTCTGGAGGAGGATCACTAGGGCATCTAATCTCAATTACTAGATGGCCAAGTGCACCATGATCCAGAATCCTGTGTTTCGCTATGTGCACAAGATTCTCACCAACACGCTATTCGGAAGGGGCGACAACGAAGGTTCAGATATTTAACCTGAGCTTTATTTTTTGTACTGCATGGCCACCCACACTCCTATCCACGTGGGGGCTTTCCTGGCGCGCACATTCTAGAAGACAGCTAGGAAGGATAAGGGGATGATCGTCATCGGGGTCTCATCACTCCTATTGCTCAGCACCTGAAGCTTGATATTGAGGATATGGTATCGGTTGATGACACTTCTTTCCTGGACGTGAGCATTGTCCAATCTATGAAATTTGGAGGTATACAACTGAGCGAGACGGTGTTCTATTTCAAAGACTCCGACCTATAACTTCCCACTAAAGAGACGGAGAGGTTTGACCCCTCTAATGAAGCCAACTGGATTATTCTGCGGTCTGACACACAACGGCCTTCATCGACTATTCCACCCCGCCGAGCTCCAGAGCCTCCACAGTAGGAGTGTTGAATCTAGGATCCCGAGTGTGTTTTGATGATCACAATTTTGTAAGGGAACTTAGTCTATACTAATGAACTTGTTGAGCTGATTTCTGTAACAAGATATATTCAAGTTTAGAATAGTGGTCGACCTAAGTTGAAGGAATGGACGACATGTGCACACATAATATATATCAGAAGAACTACATGTGTGCAGTGGTCATCCTAAGCATATGAAGCGGTCGACCAACATGAAAGGGAGAATACATGTCAAGAGCTAAAGCACGGAGTA
>LTAE01009665.1:0-18169 GCA_001647135.1 Pontederia paniculata
TTTGTAGGGAGCCTTCGCCCTTGAAGAAGGACATAGTGAACTCCGAAGATCTCGTGGAGAAGATCGGAGCGGGGACGTAGGCCAGGAGTTCGGCCGAACCTCGATAACAAACTTTGTGTTTGTTTTGTGTTTGTTTCCTTTACTCTCTTCTCTATTCATTCATATTCATATACGTTTGCTTCCGCTAACACAAAACTAAGAGATTTGAGCAAAGATTGTAAAAACTTTTAATATACCAATTCACCCCCCCCTCCCCTCTTGGTGCCATTCTAGATCCTACAAGACTCACTCTCGTCAACTCAGTAGCTTCCTCTCTACATATGTACACCATGCAATCGGCAAAAATCCCTGTAAGTAACCTCGACGAAATTGAAAAATCATGTAGGAACTTCTTGTGGGGTCATGGCGACAACGTCCAGAAACTTCATCGGATCAACTAGCAGGTAGTCACTCTCCCAACTTAACTTGGAGGTCTTGGCGTCAGATCACTCAAAACGACAAATGAAGCCTTCCTAGCCAAGGCATGTTGGCGGTTTATCAACCAACCACATCAACTCTGGTCACAAGTTCTGCTTCATAAATATGAAGGTGCCCCCTACAACCGGCCCTCATTCACAATCGCCAATTTCCACTCGAGCACCCAGCGCAACCGCGCTCTTCAAAGCAATAACCCATCACGCGTCCTAGTAATTTGCAGTATGAACACACACATTAGACTCAACACAGATGGTGCCTCAAATCCTCATACTCACAAAGCAGAGGCATGCGGTCTTATACGAGGAGCATACGGAACCGATTAATAGGATTCGATCGAAACCTAGGTGAAGCCACAACCCTCACTGCAGAATTGTGGGCCATCAAGGACGGCCTCCAGATGGCTTGGAACCTAGGTTTCAGACGAATCCTGCTAGAGACTAATGCCTTAACAACAACGCAGCTCCTATAGGAGGACATCGATGCCGACCCTGCGCCAAGCTGGAACTACCTCTTGCTAGTGGACATCAAGAAACTACTATGGCACGACTGGGATGTAACAGTCCAGCACATTCACCGCTCTTGCAACTTTTGCGCGGATTGGTTAGCCAAGCAGGCCACAACTCTTCCATTCTTGGCATCATGTTTTTGTAGATTGCTCGCTAGAGCTAAGACCGTTGCTTCAAGTAGATGTATCAGGAGTTTTCCGCAACTAACTCTTAAATAATATAGGCGGGGGGCCTTCGGGCCTAAACCCCTCTTTCACCCAAAAAAAACAGTAAGTAATAATGAAATTTTTTGAGAGTATATTAGGAAATAAATTTTAACACTCTACTCGCTACCCTAGATGTTGGTTTTGCAAGCATCTCAAAATATTGAGTTTCAATCGTTTATCGTTAATATTAATTATATTTATCAAACACCTTAACTAGCATGTTGACTTAGTCAACACACTATATGCTAACGTAGACGCTAAATTTATGTCGTGCCAAACAAAACCTAAGAGGATGGGAGTAAGTGATGGCTGATGGATTAAAAATAAATATTATACTCTTGCAACCAAACATGGCAAGAGATTCAATTAAATTCAATCACATTCAACCGATTATTATTACATAACATTTTCAAAAGTACAATAATTTTGATTAAAAATAATAATTTCTTTATATATGTACTTTCTAAAATCAAGCTTACTAAAATTATTTTTTAATAAACTCATTAAACTTATTGAGAATATATTTATTCATAAAACTTCAATTTAGAGATATTAGATTTCTTAATATATATTTCTAATGATTGTAAATTTATTTATTTTACTTAAAATCATGGATTTTCGTTTCTTCTTTCTTCTATTATTAACCTTGATTATATTCCTCTTAATCTCTTTCCCCTTTTTATTTTCATTCTTGTTTTACCTTTTATTATTATTCTTTTTGTTTTCATGTATTACTCTTTCTTCCATTAATTCCTCTTTTATGTTTATTAGTTATCAAATTTTCATCTTATGTAATTTTCAATGTGATTATATGATGGTGTAACTAACTCTTATATTGTTTGAAGTCGTTTTCTAGCTTTTATATTTTCTGATTCATATCATTTTTTTTTTCAAAAATGAAGCAAATCGAATCAGACTGAACCGATTTTTCAGTCGAATTTAATTTGATTTTAAAATTTGCATAAAGGATAATATGAATGTACATATTTCAAGCAAAAAAATTAGAACTAACATTACTAATAATTTTGGACAAACAAAGTTTATAGCATGGGGGCTAATGATGGCTGGTATTCGAACTTGTCTTCAGAGTGGAGATAGAAAGAAGATATATTTCTAAAAAAATGTTTATAGAAAACAGATGAAGCAAGATATTAATCCTTGAATCGTTGGTGAGTATGATAAATTTTGATGTATACAAGATATTAATCCTTGGATTTTTTTTATATTTTTTCAATCCTCATATTTTCAAGATTCCATCTTGATCTAATTTACCTTGCTCAGTTTTGCAATTAATTATGGTTACAATGAAGTAATCAAATGTAACACCCCAAATCTAGGTCACCTTCCAACGCGGATCGTGTTCGATTAAGACACGGACTGTATTGCCAAAGTCGAAAACGGATTGGAAAAGAAGATCTGACAGGGTCGTGTCAGTAGAGGACGCGGGCTATATTGTTGGTAACGAAAATAGATCGTGTTTGAAATTGACACGGGTCATGCTGGAGATGAAGATTATTATTCTATTGAACTGATTACAGGATAAAAGAAACAAATTTAAGTTAATCCGAGACTAGATAGAAGATAAAAAGATTTAAGTGGATCAAGCCAACCACATATTCTCTCTCTTCCTCTCTCCATAAGCACTAGAAGGGGACAAGGCCATACCAAAGAAGATAAAGGCACGGGAAACGAGGAGGACAAACATGCGCAACTAAGGTGTGTAGTACGAAGGATCAACATTAGAGTTTCTCATATACATATGACAAAAAAACTTCTTATACATAAATGATATTATGATTGGTTTTCGAGAAACCGAACATGGATCGTGTCCATTCAGGACGAGCGTCGTGTTTGAAGATGTTGAGAATGGTTGCCTCGTGTTTCGCACATGACGTCGGAGCAAAGGAAAACAAGCAACGTCACCCCTTGAAGTGGGTTTATTTCCCAGATGAAGACAACACCGACATTACCAAAGACTCAGCACAACATCTAGCAAAACGTCGGCTGTGTCGATCGAGGCACGCATCGTGTTTCGACTGACAATAAGTAAGAACACAACACGGGGCGGGGTGCGCCTTATCCCGACGTGGGTTGTGTCCTTATGGAGACGAGTCGTGCACATAGAGCCTGCAAGATGTGTCATGCTCTATGGGGGTGTGGGTCGTGTTCTGAATGAATAATAAGTTTATAATTTTCTTTATGTTCTATTTAAGCTGTGTGATTTCATGTTTTGAAGACGATCTAGTCATAATCTAGGAAGGATGTTGTGCCCAAAGTCTAATTAAAGGTAAAATGAATATTACATGTGTTTGAAATTGCATGGATGATATGTTGGCTCTCGTCGATGACAAGGTTTACCCTGATGCAGGATTCTATCTTGATGGTAGGATTAGTCCCGATTGAGTTTCTTTGGGTCACCGAGAGAGACCTCCGGTGCCTAGCTAGCCTTTACGACGCCGGGACCAAGGTTAACTAACTTCAAGAAGGAATATGCTCATTAAAAGTTGTATTGTATACTTAATGAAAGATAAAATAAGAAGATAAGAAAAAAATGGTCTAAGAAAAAATGTTAACGGGGCTTGAGCATATTGAACTCACGAGATTATGTGCATGAGAGATGCAATTGATGCTCTTGTTACGATGGAGCAATGGAAATTTATTAAAGTAATAATGAAAATGAAGATACTATGTATTATAAAGAAAAAGATGAGAAAGATAAGATTAATTGTTATAGAACTAATGATATCGTCTTCATATATGATTTATCCTCTTGTATATTTATTTCCTTTATATATTGGACATACATCGCTCGTGGAATATCGTTTTCTCTGTTTTTATCCTCAGAAGACTAATATAATGAATAGATGATGACACTAACGATGTAGATGATCGTCATATGATGATTACATATGATCAAATTTAGATTGAGTTCAAGCTATTTATATTTTCTTTCTAATGAATAATATAAAAAATATATTTTATTTGGATTAGTTATTCTATTTTTAAAGTATTGATTTTCGTATTATGTGGTTTTAGTTAAAAGTAAAGTTAAATATGTGTGTTGATAACGTCAAGAAGAATATCCCGCTAGGCGATAAAGGTGATTTTCTCGGGGTGCAAACTCGGAAGATTATATTTGTTTATTAATATACTGTCAAACTCGATGAGAAGAGGAAAAGAATATGAACCAATTGATTTTCGGATTTGTTAGCTTTTTCATTTTTTTATATTTGAAACTCAGATTTTAACTACAACATAAAATTAAGATCTATTAACAATTCAACACTTTAAATTGACGTTAATTAGACATGAAAAATTATTTTTTCAAACTATATCCATTTCGTAACCTAGGGATGCAAAAGAAATGAGACCTTTTGAATTATTGAAAGAATTTATTTTTGGAGCATTTCCAATTATGCATTTGAAATTATCTAATTGAAGCTTGAATTACATCAAAAAAATATTAGTTGAATTGTTTTAATAGAAAACATAACTCTTCCCTTTCTTTTTTTTTGACTAAATCGAACAATTTAACATTTTTTTTCAATGATGTGAAAAAAACTAAATAATAATATAAATATTTTTTCGATTAAGAATAATATAAAAATTTGACGGGAAAGAACAAAACACGGAGAGAAAACAAATAAAATGACAGCTTTTTCCTCTCAGCCATCCGTTAAGCTCCAGCGGAGCATTCCCAAAATATTTCCGCTTCCGCTCACCGTGCATAGCCCATCCTTCGCAACACGTTCGGACTACTTTCCAACTCATACACGTACGTTTTCGTCCCGAAGTCCGTCGGTAATCGCACCTGCGGTTATCACAATCCGGACCCGAGGTATTAAAAAATTAGCGAGTCCTTCCTCTCTCATTCCAGCGCTCGGGAATCCCCCTCTCAACCTCCACCGCCGCCCTCCTTGTCGCCGGTCGCCGTCCACTTGGCCGTCTCACCTCTCCAACGCCCGGCGAAGATGAGGGAGATCCTTCACATCCAGGGAGGCCAATGCGGCAACCAGATCGGCGCCAAGTTCTGGGAGGTGATCTGCGACGAGCACGGGATCGACCCCACGGGGCACTACGCCGGCGACTCCGACCTCCAGCTTGAGCGCATCAACGTGTACTACAACGAGGCGAGCGGGGGCCGTTACGTCCCCCGCGCCGTGCTCATGGACCTCGAGCCGGGGACCATGGACTCGCTGCGCTCGGGGCCATTCGGCAAGATCTTCCGCCCGGACAACTTCGTCTTCGGTCAATCCGGCGCCGGAAACAACTGGGCCAAGGGTCACTACACGGAGGGCGCAGAGCTCATCGACTCGGTTCTCGATGTCGTCCGGAAGGAGGCCGAGAACTGCGACTGCCTCCAAGGTTTGTCGCTGCTCACTTGCGTTCCTTTTTTCCTTTATAGCATTTCATCGAACACGTTGTGTCTTTTAATTCTTTAGAAGGATTATTTCCTCCGAAGTGGTTATTAATTTGTATATATTTGTCTATTTAGAGTGAATTATATCAGCATTAGAATTTTGTGTTTACCCTTTTTAACCAGAAAACAGGGAAATTACTGAATTTGGTTTAATAATGTTGTGTGCATATCGCTTGATTTGGTAATTGGTATCTGTTTTGGTTAAATAACCAAAATATAACTCTGATACGTTCGCTTGTGGTAGTAATATTTTGCTTTTCTCCATGGTTTTTAACCGCTCACGTCCTTTATATCGAGTTTTCTATGCCTTTTTGTACTGGATGAATGTAGATCTTGTTAGTTGTTATGATGTAAATGTTCGTTTTCATAGTTTCTCCCTTTCTTTATTGATGGAGGGATGCCTCATTAGTTTCAACTCTTACTATGTTACGTCAAGACGAGAAATACCCGAAATCTCATAAATTTTACTTCAATTAAATCCCATACAAGTCTTCTGCAGACCAGGTATCAGTTGCCGAGCTCAAAGCCTATGAAGGCTATTCGTTTGTTCTTCTTACCCATGATAGAGTTGAGAAATCGATCCATTCCAGATCCATGAGCTGGTTTGGCTTGGCTGACTAAGATATTGCAAATTGCGTTTCATTTAATAAGTGTTTGATACTTGGTTTCTCAAAGCAAGCCATCTGCCTTCAGTTTTCCATACATTTTATTGTTTCCAGTTCTGGACCGGTTGTAGATTGATAAAAGCAAATGGGAATATTCTGTGTTTTATACTCATTTTGGGTGAATTAAAATCCAGTTGGTCATTGGTATCACTATTTCACTCTCATATATGGTTGAATTGTGTTGTTTTTATTTTCACACATCCTTCCTTTTTGATAATGAGTGTGCAAGTTCGCAGTTCTGCTTCTTTTGCTTAAACAAACACATTCTAATCTGGACGTTTTGGTGTGTCATATGGCAGCCTAATGGGAGAATTATCTTACTAAAAATGTTAAAGTTGAAACCTCTTTTTGGCATGTTTGTAGAATAGTTCATTGTACACAGTAGATGGTGAACAGAAAAATGGAAATATTTAAGGAGTAAACTCTTGTAATTTCATTTCCTGAAAGCTACACTTCATGTGTTTAAATTACGCCAAATATTTGTTGCATACCTTGATCTTTTTTTGCTAGGTCATATTCGTAGTTGTTTAATGTTTTTCATCTTTCAAATATTCTGGAAGGTGGCTACTTAATTCAATAATTCTGAACATTTGTTTTGATTATAAAATGGAAGCATATATGAGAAGGGTGAAATGCTTAAAGTTGAAAAGGTCATCCATAAATCTCTATCATACCTCCTCTGAAAAAAAAATCTCTATCATACCTTCTAAAAAAGTCTCTATCGTATGGTTGCTCATTCTTGTTCTCCATGGTTAAATCCTTCTTTCTTCAATTGAAACTGCTTCACATGGCTCAATTACTGACAATAAAAAATCTTTTGTTACTGAAGGTTAATTGAAGTCATCTGACAGCAAATTTTTCTGCATATTTGACTTTGTAGATATACGTTTATCAAGATCATCTTACTCCATATGTTTGACTTTGTAGACATACATTTATGAAGATCATCCTTGATAGAAACACATACTAGATTTTGAGAGAATAACAATTACCTTTTTTTCCTTGACAGGATTTCAAGTATGTCATTCTCTGGGAGGAGGAACTGGGTCTGGCATGGGTACTCTTCTTATTTCCAAGATCAGAGAGGAGTATCCAGATCGTATGATGATGACCTTTTCTGTTTTCCCATCACCTAAGGTCTCTGACACAGTCGTGGAGCCATACAATGCTACTCTTTCAGTTCACCAGCTCGTTGAGAATGCAGATGAATGCATGGTTCTTGACAATGAAGCACTTTATGACATTTGCTTCCGCACTCTCAAGCTTGCTACACCAAGTTGTAAGTTGTGTTCATGTTTCTCAAGTTAAATATGATGACTGTCCTTATGCTCTTGTCATTAAAATTTCTGAACATTAAATAGCATGTAGTTTAAAATCTTTCTTTCACAAAAAACAGACCTGTTTGATTAATTATACTTCAAAAGTTACTCCTGCACTGTCATGATTCTTTTAATTAAAATCTTTTACTGACCTGAAATTGTTGTTGCAGTTGGTGACCTTAATCATCTCATCTCTGCTACCATGAGCGGTGTCACATGTTGCTTACGCTTCCCTGGTCAACTTAACTCTGACCTTCGCAAGCTGGCAGTCAACTTAATTCCTTTCCCCCGGCTCCACTTCTTCATGGTTGGTTTTGCACCCCTGACCTCCAGGGGTTCACAACAGTACCGTGCTCTTACTGTGCCCGAGTTGACCCAACAAATGTGGGATGCTAAAAACATGATGTGTGCTGCTGACCCACGCCATGGCCGATACCTTACTGCTTCAGCAATGTTCCGTGGAAAGATGAGCACCAAAGAAGTGGACGAACAAATGATCAATGTCCAAAACAAGAACTCATCATACTTTGTTGAGTGGATTCCAAACAACGTGAAGTCCAGTGTGTGTGATATCCCACCAAGGGGATTGACAATGGCATCAACATTTGTTGGTAACTCAACTGCAATCCAGGAAATGTTCCGGCGGGTCAGTGAGCAGTTCACAGCTATGTTCAGGAGGAAAGCTTTCTTGCATTGGTACACCGGTGAAGGTATGGATGAAATGGAGTTCACCGAGGCTGAGAGCAATATGAATGATTTGGTGGCTGAATATCAGCAGTACCAGGATGCGACAGCTGATGAGGAGTACGAGGAAGAGGAAGAACCAGAAGATGCTTGAAGTTTATAAACCGCACCATAACCAAATTTTCTCATTTTTCAGATTGATTTAAGAGAGTTTGGTGTGTTCTGAAATGGGAGAGAATTGGTTTTCTGTACGATTTTGTGATGTTTGTGATTTCTGACCTAAAATCTTCTACTACGCATTTTACATGTACTGTCTTTATACTTACTGCAGTGTGATGTGGTATGCTATGGTTGAAGCCTGGTTTCTCTCTGACCATTCATGATTCCACCTTTTTCCCTTTCTCACTATGTCTGTCCACTGGCCATGCGGCCCATTGCCATGATTACTTCTGCCCCTAAACCCTAACTAAATTATGCAACTCTGTCGTCACATACCCATATCCACCGACTGTGATGAACTCTCGAACCTTTTGCTTTTACTTCTTTGTTTCCTCGTACATGAAGCACATGCCGACTGGTGTTTTAGAGTTTTTTTTAGAAAGAAAAGTTTTTATGTAGGATCCCTCTAAGGCCACTTCACACTCCATTTTTGTACATTTTTACTCTGAAAAGTAGGCCAGCGCACTTTTACTCCAAAATTGCTCTACTTTTGTTTTTTCTCTTGGTGTGCAATCTCCCATGGCAATTTTTTTCCCCGTCTCCGCCGTGGCTCACTGTTAACGCCTTATTTTCTTCACTCCACAGTCCAAGCTGTTGCCATACTTGAATTAAAAACTTAATTTGTCAAAGAGCAAAGTTTTAAGATAAAATGTTACCTGACCTTAAAACAGTATTATCGAAACGAATTGAATCGACTCAAAATAAAAATTGAAACATACTCCAACCCAATCTGAAATATTCGAATTGGGTCGATTCAGATATTAAGTTGAGCTGTTATTTTTTTTACTTTTTTTATATATTTAAGGGTTTTTTATGAATAAAAAATATTTTACAATAATATAAGTTCGATCATTATTATAATAGAATAAATGATAAACCATTTAAAAAAACATAAAAGTAAGTTTAGTGTTAATTAATTTTTTATTTTTTAATACTATAAATTTACACCATTCAGGTGATTTATAAATTATTTTAACTCGTTATCCATTCGAAAATTAATCGGATCAGGCAAAGTAGTGGCCCGACCAAAGATGATCAGGTCAAGTGGGGTTGACCACTTGATGAGATCGGCTAAAATACGTACGAAATTTGATTTTTCAGTAAGGATCTTGTTGGTTTATCTTATCGTTAGGATTATTATGCAAAATTATATAAGAATATGCGCTTATGACATCATTCTTCCTATTGATTTTGAGTTGAAAGAACAAAAAATTCTTGATTTTCTAAATGTCTCGTGATTATATAATATTTTAGTTGTTGGATAGTCATTTATTATTTACTTTTATTGGGGAAACGAAGTTTCTTTAACATCTTCTCTAAGGGGCGTTTGGTTGTGGAATAAAGGAGAGAATATGTAATACAGCCAAACACCTATGAATAAGAATAAATTAACTTTTTAAAAAACCAACTTGAAATATGTTTCACCAACTTTTCCAATTTTATTTCACAATTCTTATTCTTCTAAAATGATGGAATATCTTATATTCCACTGTCTTTTTCTTTTAATCATATATTTTTTTTTATTTTTATACACATTTTATCATATTTTTATATTATTTATTATAACGATATAAAAAGTTATTTATCATTAGAAATATAATACTACGTGATGATATAAATAATATTTTTTATAATAATTATTACTTAATTATTTGTCGATCCAAATTGTTATTAGTTAATTATTTAATTAATTAATCAAATAATGATTAACTACTATTTTATCATAAATAGTAAATAATTAAATTTATATTTTTTTAATATAAAATATTTTTAGTATTATTTATTTTTAATATAATATATTTTAAATAAATATAAATATAAAAAAATATATTTTATTCATGTCGAACCAAATGTTGGATAGAATAAGAATAAGAAGAATATACACAAAAATATCTAATCTTTGTACATATTCTCTTTCCATTTATTCTTCAACCAAACATACCTAAGGAGGCTCCTTGTCTTGGTCAGCTGAGATGTCAGATTCTATGAGAATATCTTTCCTTTTTCTCTTCAGGAACAGAAGTCAGATAAATCAGATTCATTTGAAATTTTTTTTCGACAGCCCATTTTTCCTCATGCAGAGGAGCCTATACTTCCCATCAATTCAGAGATACTTTCTTCAAATGAAAATCAAAATTCTTCAAGTTCTTCAAGATCTATTTCTGATACTCCACTTCAAGATCATGTTAATGAATCTGTTATTGTGACTTGAAATATTATACCCTGTACTCAAAATTGAAAAAAAAATTGAGAGAAAAAAAGGGAATCTGTGGCGGTAGCGGAGGGCTTGGGCCGTTAGGGTTTTATGATGTACTCTCTTCTTCTGAGCGGCCTCCTTTGCCCGTGGATGTTTTCCTCTTGTTCACATTGATCAAGAGGATTTTACCACGTTAAAAATCTGTGTGTCAATCTTTCTTTCTCGTTTTATTCGTTGTTTTGATTCTTGGTCGATCCCTCGCCCTATATATTCCCAACAGAATCCAACTCAATCACTGATTGCTCAAGAACAGTTACCTAACTTGACTACTGATACTCCAGCACATACTTCAGATTCTTTGTCTATTCAACCTTGCCTCCGAGAGAAAAGAGTAACTAGACCTCCATCTTGATTACAAGATTATATCACTGGAGGATTAGTAAATTCAAACTCTGCTTATCCAATCAGTGACAACATTTCATATTTAGCTTGTAAACCCCATTATCATAGTTTTCTAAAGCACTTTCGGTTGTATCTGAGCCAACTACATATACTCAGACTGTGCAAGATGCTAATTGGAGAGAAGCCATGGAGAGTGAACTACAAGCTTTGGAATCTAACGACACATGAGAGATTGTTGATTTGCCTCCGGGTAAGAAACCAGTGGGGTGCAAATGGGTTTATAAGATTAAACTGACAACACAAGGTGAGATAGAGCGGTATAAAGCCAGACTAGTTGCTAAAGGATATAATCAAAAGGAGGGAGTTGATTATACAAATACTTTTTCTCCTATGGCTAAGGCAGTGACGATTCGAACCATGTTGATTTCTGCAACACAAAATGGTTGGCCAGTTTTTCATCTTGATGTAAACAATGCATTCCTTAACGGAGATCTCTATGAAGAGGTTTATATGAAGATTCCTGAGGGATTGCATAGACAGGGGGAGTGTTCTACCAAGGTTTGTAAATTGCTTAAATCATTGTATGGATTGAAACATGCATCACGTCAATGGAACATTAAGTTCACTACCATCTTGCTGAGTCAGGGGTTTGTGCAGAGCAAAAATGACTATACCATTTTCACCAAATCAGAAGGAAATTCTTTTGTAGCTTTCCTTGTTTACGTAGATGATATCTTAATGACTGGTAATCATATTCCCTCTCTTGAGCTTGCTAAACAGGCTTTACAGTCTAGAATCAAGATCAAAGATCTAGGGGAGGTTCGTTTTTTCCTTGGAATGGAAATTCTGAGATCATCTAAAGGGATTTTTTTAACACAAAGGAAGTATACTTTGTCTCCATTGACTGATCTTGGTTTAAGTGGAGCAAAACCTGCCAACACTCCTTTAGGGTGGAGCAAAACCTGCCAACACTCCTTTAGAACAAAATCAGAAACTCACCACAGCAGAGTATGACACCTTAGTTCATAAATATGATTTTACTGCCACAAATGATGTTGTTTTATCTGAACCAGAAGTGTTTCAACGACTTATTGGCAAACTGATCTATTTTACTAATACGAGGCCATATATAACATTTGTTGTTCATCATATAAGTCAGTTCATGCACTGTCCTAAAATGTCCCATCTTGATGCTGTTGTTCGAGTAGTTCGCTACTTGAAACGTTCTCCAGAAAGGGTCTTTTCTTCTATGCACACAAGGATACTCATGTCTTTGTCCATTGCGATGCTGACTGGGCTGCATGTGCTTTTTCGCGACGCTCTGTATCTGCATTTTGTATTCATATTGGTGGTTCTTTAGTTTCACGAAAATCAAAAAAATAGGCAGTAGTATCACGATCTTCTGCTGAATCGGAGTATCGTAGTGTTTCTTTGGCTGTTGCGGAGATCATCTGGCTCGATCGTCTTTAATGAGCTTTCTTTACCTCTTCAGAAACCTATTGATATATTCTGTGATAGTCGTGCTACCATTCAAATAGCTGAAAATTCCGTCTTCCATGAACGTACCAAACACATCGAAGTTGATTGTTACTTTGTTCGGGATTACAGTTTACGCAAGTTGATCAAGCTCCATCATGTTGGTACTAAAGATCAATTAGCAGACTTGTTGACGAAGGCGTTAAGCAAACATCAGCATGACTATATGCTCGGCAAGATGGGGTTGTTAGACCTCTTCCAACCTCCATCTTGAGGGGGACTGTTGTCGAACATGATGCTGAACTGCTGTTGCTATGTGTACATTACTGTTGGCAGTTATTTCAATTTTTACTGTAGCTTTACATCATTGTTATATTTGGTGTTTTATATCGTTAGTTTAGAACGTATCGGAGAACAACTGATATAAACTTCTTATATAAAAGGGAGAGAGAAGATATTTTTGAGGTGTGCAGCATTTTTGAATGAATGAGATATTTTTCCTTCTTCTCCCACCAAAACATGTCTTGTTCTTCCCTGTGATGTGTTCTTGCTCCAGAAGGATTGGATCTACAGATTATTCAGAAAACTCTCTGAATCTTAACACTCCTCGACAACTTTTATGTGTCGTCGGATTAGATATTTACGGATAGAGATAAAATCACTTAATGTTGGATAGTTTAGACATCAATTATTTCAATCTCGATCATCCAATGAATATAGACGATTCAGATCAAATCTAAAGCAAAAAAAACCCGCAATCTCTTCATTTACTCACTTATTTTCTCTCTTCAAGCCCTAGCAGCCTCCCTCCTCCTTCCTGGGAGCCCAAATGGTGACCATTGGAATGTCAAACAACCACTGATCCAAAACCACTCCATTGCCGAACATCTCTCTCTCTCTCTCTCTCTCTCTCTCTCTCTCTCTCTCACACACACACACACACCTCCAATGTCACCGGTGGCCTCATCTTCCTCTTCTACCCATAGTTTTCGTATAGTTCATTTCGAAACTTTTAGTTGCCTAAGTTTTTAACATTGTTATTTGTTTGAAGAGCATATGTAGTGTGATTACAATTTAAGAATTGTTATCCATGAGAATTTGTTACAACCAAAACTTGTGTAAATAATGCCATTTTGACTATGATGGAACTGAAGCACTTCTGGATGATATTTTTTTATAATTTTTATTTTATGTATATATATGTCATATTTTGTACAATTTATTTTTTTAGTCGGTCCTTTGACTTCCTTATGATTGTGCATCAAAAATTTAATTCCTAATGAATGTACTAAAAAATTTAATTCCTAATTGATCATATCTTTGTTATTACAAAACAAATATTGTTGTAATAAAAACTTTTCCATCCAAATTAATGATGTGAATAAAACTTTTTCCCAGAGTGGTAAGAACATTGATAATAAGTGAATTCAAATGAAAAAACTTTGATGATAATAATTGAAAGAGAATAGTTAACAATGAGAAGATGTGGACTCCGTCAAGTTCTAGTGCACTTATAATCGATTAGATTATGCATCTTCATTTTGGTAACAAAAACATTTGTTTGTACCTTTTCCAATTTGTCTCGATAAAAACATCAAAAAAGTAAATATATTCAATAACTTCTATGTAGCAGTTGAAACAGATGGCAAATGGTATGGACGTTTGATGAGATGATAAGAAAGTTCATGGTTTTTACAACAAAAAACAATTCATTTGGATACATCCAAAGATTTTTATCATAAAAAAATCATAGGATTACATTCTCTCAATATTTTTCATTTTTTAAGTTCCTTCACTTGAAACCTTGGAACAAGAAAAAAAAACAAGCGAATATTACAATGGAATGTCAGAATTGAAGAATTTTTTTTAAAAATTTCATGAAAATATTTCTAGGCACTTGGATTTCGGACTCATCTGCACATTTCCTCATCATCTTCGGCCAGTAGATTACATAAACATTTGAATAAATTTCTGTAGAAATTAGATGGCTTGTCAGGATGACTATTTCTTCAAAACTATGAAAAAAACTATATATATATATATATATATATATAATATATAAAGAGAGAGAGATATCAGGGGCAAAGATAGAAAAAAAAAGAAGAATAACTGCATACAACATTTGACCGATTGCTTAGATCAATACCTTCTAGCAATGGAATTTGAGAAGAGATCATCAGATGAAAAAGGATAGTGTGATTTTCGATCTCTTTCATCTACCTTGGCAGAAAGGAGGAGGGAGGCTGCTAGGGCCTGAAGAGAGAGAGAGAGAAAATATGTCACGCCCTGAACCTGACGCTTGGGATGCGGCAAGGAGTTTACGACATTCAACATAATTCAAATTCAAAACCTATGGACAACGATTAGAAATAATTTTAACAATTTCAAAATAAATAAAAAAACTCTCGGATTTATAAATTTTTTTGGCATGATCTTTATTGAAAATTAGTCCATGCGACATATACAACATGTATAAAAGGTCAAGCCCGAATTATATAAAGTGTAACAGAATAACAATGGATAAAAATAAAGTGTCAGATGCTCTAACAAGGAGTTGACAATTACTTCGACACATAATAACCGATAAATGGGCACAAGGAGTCCGTGAAATAGGTACATCCTATGAACATGACAAGAATGGATAAGAATATATGTCAAAAACCTCGCCAAACTCTCATATACACACATAACCAAATTATTTTTTTTTCTTTTTAGCTTGATGAACATGCATAAGAGCTATAACATCAATTCTCGAGGAGTAGCTCTTTCTCCTCACCTTCTAAACAACAATAATAAGAGGGTTAACATAAATGGCTTAGTGAGTGAAATAATAGATGCATAAAATATTTAAACCATCCGGAAAACAAATCTATCAGAAAAATATAATCAAAATGTATAACATGCATAGCTTCATATAATGAAAATACTTGCAATCAAATGCAAGAGTTAAAAAACATGCTATGTATGAGCAGAACTATGTGCCATGACACCTCATTATATGCGATCACATCTCCAACCCGCCACGGTCGATGACTACCTTGACCCTGCGAGCCGTTGCTCGCCCCCACGAGGGCATCACACCATCACCACGAATAGTTCTCTCGATCGCGCGAGCCGTCATCCACCACGAGTATGAACTATCGTTATCATCGCACAAGTATTTCTTGAAGCCATTTTGGAATGGAGATGTGAATACTATGTGTTACTTGATCAACATATCTTCATCAGTTCTTTTGAATTCTGATATTTTTGAGAAAGTCTATACTAGTATGAGTGTTTTTTATTCTCATTTAAAGGTTTTTTGTTCGAGAGTTTTTGCACATGAATCAAAAGAATAATTATAGAAATTGCATGATAAAATTCAAAATTACATAATTTTAGGATATGAAGATGCAGAATCTGAGCACAAATTATGAGATCCAAAGAAAAATAAAATAATCAAAAGTACAGATGTGATGTTTAATGAAATTAAAATTTTGACAAATTTTAATACATCAAAAAGATAAAGTAGCAATAATTTACATATTAAAAGAAATGATAAGTCAATGGTGAATGTAGATGTAGAGAGTTTGGGTAGGGGAGTGGGTGACTTTTCAACTTCGTAGATCTACAAAAGAGCATCGTCCTTTTACTTGATATTTGGGTTCTAAATATAGACTTATTACCGAAGAAGGAAAAGTAAAGAAATCCAAGAGAAAAATTAAAATAAGATACTAGATCAACCGACTTGAAGACCAAAAAGTGATTTTTGATGGAGTATCTTCTTCTTATGGACTAAAAGGAGATATCGTTGGTCTTTAAGTTCATGAATGCTCAAATAAATTTAAGTTAAATTAATCATAATCAATTTAGGTATTTAAATTTGAGTTGAATTATATCATCCAACTCAAATAAATAGGACTTCTCTCTTTATAAAGAGGTGAAAGAAAAAAGAGAAGAAACAAAAGAGAAAAAAATGGTTTTTTTCTTGGTTTTTTTAATTTTTGGATGTCGTAAAAAATGAATGATTGATCTCTCTTGATGGTGAGGATAGCTATGAAGAAGCGAGGAATTATGAAAAGACAGAAATATTCTTCTTGAAGTGTCAAGAATCAAGAACAAAATTAAATTATAATTTCTATAGATTTTTTTAATATTATGATCGCAAAGAATCATAATTTTTTTAAAAAAATACTTTGTTGATTTATTTTCATTAGATTATTATTTTGGATTTGAAAAAAAAAATTGTTATTGGTTCTTAATATAGAAACATTATTCGATCATTTATTGTGAATTTTATCTTTCTATTGAAAGTTTTTTTCTATAATATTTATTATTTGATGTCTTTTTTATATGATATTTTGATGTTTCTTTTATATAATATTATTTTTTGTGTACAATACTAATTGAATTATTAAATTCATACCTTCAAAAAGTGGGAGAATTCCCAACAAGCTCTTCACATGATTTCTGCTGCCGCTGCGAATAATAATTTTTTGTTTGGGAAAGTGCTTTCGCGCCATTGGCGTTAGAATCCCAAATTTGTGGTTCGCGTTTAGCTAACAAGAACATGTAACAATGGTTCACTAATGGCTTGTCTTGAACTCCACATTCTTCTTTGCTAGCAATCCAACTTAAAGTGGAGTGATAAGCATAAGCAGGTTCTGAATTTGAATTAAGCTATAGACTTTTAGATAAGGTCAATCTTTACTTATCCATAAGAGCCCTTTTATTTTGACGTTAATAAAATAATAACTTTGTATTGTGCATAGAATATATGATAAATTAATTAATATATTACTAAAGAAATAATAAAATTAGAATAATAAATATATGAGTCATCTTTTAATAGCAGAATTCATGGACTTAGCAATATATTCTTTTTTTTCTGTCAATTTTTATTTGCTATTTTATGATACTCAATATGCTACACAATATATGCTTTAGAAAGGACGAAAAGGATTATTCATTTTGATGATTATCATCTCAATCAGATATTAGTAATTTTGAATATCGACGATTATAAAAAAGACGAAAATATATTATGAGATAAAAAATTAAAGAAGAACCACTCGATGCTCTGCCTACACTATCACATTGAATCAAAATTATAAAGTTGCACGGTCTACTTCTTTTAGCCTTCATTTATAAGCCCTGATCTTGTCGAGCACAAATAAAAAAGCTCATAATAAATTATACTGGATTATTTTTTGTAATGTTTATACTTAAATAAAATTAAAATGAATTGTTTTACTTTAATAGAGAAGATTGATATCCATTTATTTTAATGAATGTGTTCTTAAATGCTAATTTTGTGGAAAATATCATTCTGTTGAAGTGATCATACATTAATTGCAAGCCTGCACAAAAATAGTCCACAAGGTCCAAGGACAGAGAGCAGAATTTTGAAAATTAATAAGGGTAAACTTGTCTTTTTGTAGGGCAAATATTTGTAAATAACTAATTTGATCAGTCGTCGGATTCGTGACACGCGTCCCCTACTTATATATATCCATCTGTCCCTTCTCTCTCTTCCTACCCGATTGCTATAGTGTTCTCCCTCACTCGACACGGCTGCGCGACATCCGTTACCAGGGCGGGCTCGACGGCGAGATTCCG